>JBBMJZ010000115.1:5170073-5181791 GCA_037833815.1 Zingiber zerumbet | reverse complement strand
AGTATTTACAAATGGCAAGAAAGAAGGGGTGAATGGGAAACCATAGACCGATGGTGAACTAATCCCTAAAGAAACAAAGATAGTCGGGTGACGGAGCATTTGGCTAATTGGAAGGAGAGGGAAGAAGGACTTGGTAGCTAGGAGGAAACTCAAAGGTGGTCGTCAAGCGCTCAACATTGCCCGCGTCAAACCTGGACTCAGTAGAGGTGTACCAAAGTCTAGGGATGCTGACGGGAGGTTGTGAAGAACTCACCATCGCAAAAAGTAAAGAAGACGGAGAAAATATGTGATCGAAAGGAAGAGAAGCTTACTGAAAGGTCATCGGATGAGCAAGAAAGGAAGAATATCGCCGAAACATAGATGGAGAAATGTCGAAAAACTCGAAGATGAAGAAGCGCAGAGGAAGAAGGCGACACGCAAGAGCTTATAAGCCTCGAGGCCAGCCGATCGGAGCCATCCAATCTAGGTCATGGAAATCCAGGCAGAAATTGGGATGTTGAATTTGAAGCGCTAAACGTCACATCGCTAGTGGATATCCGCCTATTACATCAAGCGTGTGGTGGCAGCAAGCAGGACACACGACGCTTTGCCACAGGCTGACATTTAATGAAGGCAATTAAAGAGGCATGGGAGTGCGCTCAACCATCAATAGTAGGGATTTGCGCGGTCTCCTAGAAATATGGCCGACGTAAGCCTAAATCGCGCTCACCCAAAGAAGTGCAAGAAAATGAGTATAAATGGTCGTTGTGTCGATCAGCTTAAAGGAGCACACATATGGCTGAACGACATGCTTCAATAGGTCAACCGGCAAAGAGCGCTTACGCAACCAATTGGTAGATCACGCTGTCTAATCAGAAGCTAAGGAGTGTCACAAGCCGATCGAGTGAAAAGCTTCTCAGACAATTGTCCAGCCAGTTAGACTTGTAGCCTCCTTTGACTAGATTTAAGGGGGAGGCATGTGATACGGTGATAAGGAGGGGCCCACCCTACAGATGATAGTTGCCACGGTGGAGGTCAAAGTCAAGGTGGTCCAAGTTCGGGTATTGTATGGCCAGACGAACGATAGATATATCGGTCGATCGGGTGATTAGGTCACCCGACTGGGAGGAAAGGTTGCCCTACCCGACATCACCTCTTACTAGGGTGATGTGTCGAA
Organism: Zingiber zerumbet; assembly: GCA_037833815.1. Taxonomy (NCBI): domain Eukaryota; kingdom Viridiplantae; phylum Streptophyta; class Magnoliopsida; order Zingiberales; family Zingiberaceae; genus Zingiber; species Zingiber zerumbet. Next base: position 5,180,635 of record JBBMJZ010000115.1, on the reverse strand, counting down.
CAGTCGATGCTTAATAAAGAAGGACTCCAAAAATATGCAGAATTCGTGCCGAGCGACAAGATTCGAGACAGACGTAGCGGAGTCTCGGCCGAGACATAGGTGCGGTGGAGTGCCGGCTGAGCAGACGGGACACACGAATAGCGAAGTTTGAGCAGAGCGGCTATCCTGCTCGGCCTAGCAGCAGACCCCTGTGTCATCCATCGACATCCTTTTGGGAGTTAGTGCCGCTGACACTGGCCATAGTCGACCAGAAGATTGTACGACGAAAGCTTCCACTGTCACTTCAGAGATATGCTCGGCCTGTTAAGGTATTATGTCAGGGACACTTTACTGACAAGACTTTTTAGGGAAAACTTTGGGAAGCATACTCACCTTGGGGAGCATGCACATGCACTACAGGAGCTCTATATAAAAGGGGTCCAAGCATCGGCAAAGGTATGCAATAGACACTATTCGTGCTACTGTTCATTCTTATTACTCCGCCTTCTACTTCATCACCGGTGACTAACTTGAGCGTCGAAGGGCCAATGTCGATGACCCCTTCCCTAGCTCAGTACTAACGTAATCTATGTTGCAGGTCGGGGCAGAGTCTACAAGCGGTCAGCGAGAGTGCCACATCCCCAGCTTTCCATTTCATCGACTTTCAGATAAGATCAGTTACGATACAAGTACCCTATTTAGATACTTGATCCCAATTCAAATTTTTCCAACATTTTCTTGAGTCACTCCACTTGGCTTTTCAAGCTAGAATTTTTTTCCTCAAGTTTTGCAACTTGAGTTGAATCCCAACTTGAATTTGGTTAGTCGAGTGACTCAAGCTAACTTTCACCTTAAGGTGGTCAATTTCCTTAAGTTATTTTGTTCCTTGGACTAGGTTAATTTTTTAAACAAGCATTTTACTATTTTAAGTAAATAATATTTAGAATAAAATGTTACCATATTTGGACATTTAGAAACAGATGTGGATCCGTGGCTTCTTTCAGATTCATCGTCAGACTCAAACTCATACTCGTCCTCAGACTTGGAATCATACTCTTCATTTGCTACCATAAGTGTAAGGTGGCTCGAGTGCTTCGATTCTTTCATATCGGACTCCTTAGAAGATGATTCATCCCAAGTTGCTTGGAGAGCTTTCTTTCTTCTTGTGGGCTTGGACTTTTTCTTCTTCTGATTTGGACACTCATGTTTAAAGTATCCGTTCTTGTTGCATCCATAGCAGCTAGATTTGGTTTGATTTGAGTTGCATGGTGTCTTCTTTGTACTCCTTTTGAACTTCTTTTTGTTAAACATTCTTTTGACTATGTTCACCAGTTCTTCTTTATTTGTCGAGTCTGAGTTTGTCTCACTCTCGGGTTCAAGCTTTGTTAGGGACTTCATCTCCTTGCTTGGTCATGCATACAAAGCAATTCTTTTCTCGGTTTGACACAAGTTAGACTACTCATGTAATTCTAATTTGTAAATGAGTTCATCTAATTTAATAATTGAAAGGCCCCTTGAAACTTTGTAAGTATCCACCATAGTGCTCACAATGCATACATTATTATGTCACGGTTTTCCAGTTGATGTCCGATTAGATGGAGACCGTTGAGGATATTTTTGAGTCATGTGTGTAGTTGGGTTGCGCTTTCTCGGGCAACATTTTTATATTAAATAAATTATTAAGCAAAAGGTTCCTTTTTGTTACCTTGGAGTCGTCGGTTCGCTCGTGCTGTTTTACCAAGAGATCCCATAGCTCTTTTGGATTTTCATAGGGTTTAACTCAATTTAGCTCATTTATAGTTAAGCCGCGTTGGATGGTGCTTATGGCTTTGTAGTTTAATTGTGTTTCTTCATCATTTGGGGATTCCACTTTTTAGGTCTAGTGGTTCCCTATTCTCCATGGGCGGTGTGTATCCTTTCTAAATTATAAGTCATAGTTTAAAGTCGGACTTGAGGTATCACTCCATTCTTCTCTTCCAATAGCTGAAATTTTCTTCAGTACATAGTGGAGGATGAACGGTGTTGTAGTCCTTTTGGTAGGATTTTACCATTCTTGCAAAAGAAAATAACCACAGAAAATTTCCAAAACCTTTGTCTTAGAATTAGCAATGCGAGGTAAAGAAAGGAGGCAAAAAAATAATATTAAAATCTTTTTAACAAAAAGAAAAGAAAAGATTTTTAAAGTGCTCGAAAAATGGTTAAGTTAATTCAGAGCGCCTTGCTCTGATACCAATTAAAGGATCAAAATATTGATTGGGGGGGGGGTGAATATCGTTCGTTTAAAAATCTTGTCTTTATCATAAAAATTGAATCAGAGTAAGAAGAGGAATAATAAAAGCACTACACAAGAGACACAATTATTTACTTGGTTCAGAGTCTGTGTCAACTCCTACTCCAAAACCCGCGATCCTTGATTGTACCGTTGGGTAATCCACTAAGATTTCTCTTTCTAAAACCTTCGGAAAAGTGATAATTGTATAATGAGGATGAATGACAGTAACACACTACCATCTTCTTTCAATAACAATGATGTAAGCTAAAAATATAAATATACCGACAAAAGAGTAGAAGATGTTAATCGTCGGAGACTTTTCGATGTCGTACTTGCATACAATGTTGAATCATAGTTGAGTAGTAGTAGCACAAATAATGAACAAAGAATAGATCAATACAAGTTCTTCTAGCTTAGATCTTGAGCAGTTCTTTTATAATCTATGCTTGTCAACCAAAAAATAGTTCGATCAACCAATATCCCTATCGGTCAACTGATCACACAGATTTTCTTCTTTATCGAGATCCGATCGTTGCCTCATTAATAGCATTTATTATTAAGTCGAATGATCCTTGGGTTTGGTCGACCGATTAGCCTATAATTTCCTTCTTTGCTGAGATTCGATCTTCTTCATCATTAATGCTTTTAATTATTTAGTCGACTGATCTCTGGATTTGGTCAATCGATCAACCTAACTTTTAAGTTTTGCTTTGTGCCATCTGAACTCTGGCACATCATCCTAGTTTGGTCAACTTAACCTCCTATTTGGTCGACCGATCCTTCGTAATATGCAAAACATGGTTAGGTGCACAGTATATAAAAGAAATCCTTGCAACACAAAGTTAGCACAGAGATATGATGCATGAGTAATAATAGACAGTAAAATATGTCTTGATCTCAACTTGAAAACCTCCTGATTTCTTCAGTTGGATTAGCAACCTAGGGTTTGTCCCTTCTTGGGATATGACTTCCCCGTCACTCCACTCTAGTTGCTTAACTCAACCTGTCTGCCAAACATCGGGTCCTCCAGACCTGTTTGGACTTCGGCTCAACATCGAATCGGCTCACCAGGGCTTCACCTCGATATCAAGTCCTCCAGACATATCGAGTCCATCTTCCAAGTGTCAGGTACTTTTCTGCATGACTTCTACGATCTACTAAGACTTTCCTACCTAGCCATGAGTAGATCTTTCTCGATTGAGTAAACAGCCTGCACTTAATTAATTCATCATATCACAACAATATTTAACTTGAACCTTTGATTGCATCAAAACTCAATTTCGATTTTGATGCACCTTGCACTTACAGAATCCACCTGCCAGATGTCAAACCCACTTGACCTATTTGGACTTCATACTTGGTTCCACGATTTGCCAAAACTTCTCTTACCTATTATCGGGTCCAACTGACCTACTAGGACTTTCTAAGTTGAGCATCCTGCATACTAGATTAATTAATCAGATAAGAACACGACTTAACTTGAATATTTGACAACATCAAAACATAGATTCGATTATGATACTCCTTGCATCAATAAATTCTGCAAAAAGGTCATACGTTGACCTTGACACCTCACACAGCTGAACCCATAGATATTTATAGAGAGGTAAATCAGGAATTTGAGTAGACCATCACATAAGAGGGCATTTCTCCTGGCTTCATCGGGAATTGCCCCTTGCTTCATTCTGTAACTCTACCATGTGATAACCAAGACAACCAATCCATGGAGAATTACCCAATCGGTATAGAGCTGAGTACGAGGATGAATTTAATAGATGGTGATGATTAGTACGATGGATTTAAAATCCAAATCTAAATCCAAATCCTACCCGTTTGCTAGAGCTCGGATCTCATAGTCCATAAAAAAGTGAACTAGGAGATGAATCACTTGTAATTACGGTCGGATCGTGGTCACGATCCAACTGCAATTAGTTGCGATTATTCTCTGGATTCACCGTCCCCCCAGGTTATAGTTTGGGTCAGGATGGGTGTTCGGAGGTCACCTGGAAGCCGTCTCCCGCTCGACGCCAAGCTGCATGGCCACTTACCCACCTCCCGCGCGTCTCCCAGACCTAAACTATAACTTAGGGGACGGTGAACTCATGAAGATATTGTAACTAATTAGAGCCATATCATGATTACAATTCCATCTATAATTATAAGTTGTTCGTCTTGAGCATTTTTTTATTTTTGTTTGACGGATATGCCCTCCATTTGCCATCCCTATTACTGACAGCCGAAGAAAAGTTGACAAGAAACCCTAGGTTGCTGTATATATAATAGGCTCCACATCCTCGCCTCTTCGATCTCTCGCTTCTTCCCCGTGTGGTTGCTCCATTCCGTCGTCGCCACGAAGACTAGGGAGCGTTTCCCACTTGCCGATTCGGTGTGCTGGTAAGCCATCTCTGGTTTGTGTAGTTCTTCTTCTTTCTTTCCTTAAAATTGTGTGTGATTAGGGTTTAGTTTCGTGATTCCGATCGGTAATTATGCCTTTTGCTGCAAAACGATAGTATTTTGTTGAATTTGTTTGGCCTATGTGGGATAGCTGGAACTGAAGTAGGTTCTACCCATTTTGTTGTGATTCATGTCGGTTCCTTATTCCTGGATTGAGATGGCTTTGTTCTCGTATTTTTCTTGTATAGTAATTTTTTAGATTTTGAGCATCAGAGTTTTTTTTCCTTGCAGTTTGACCTTCAATTGATACTTGGTTTATTTTGGCATGTCTTTCTAAACTGTCTATTTTGGCATATTTAAATAGTAAAACAAAGTAGAAATTTCTCCTCGTCTTGGCTGCCAATTCATTTAGTTGCATTTGTACGACTGTGAATACAGTTTGTTCCGCTGAAGTATATTATTAAATGTCATCATTTGTTTATTAGATTTTAAGGCATCGAGACGTTTTGCATCGATCATAATTTCTTCGATATTATGAGGAGTCATGTTTTTGTGACATCAAGTATCTCGATCAATTATGCCCCACCTATACAATCTGTTTGTTCAATATTTTGTATAATGTTGGCCTGTGATGAATTTTTGGATCTTTATGCTTGGCCGTTTCCTTCCAAAACCATTTTTTTCCCCTTACATTTCTGTTTAGGTGTTCATATTAATGACCTCAGTTTTTGTGCTTAAGATTGTTAACATTTTAATTAAAGTTCGTTTAGCTATTTTTGTTCTTTATAATATCGTTGGTTTACGCATGGGTTGTTCAGAGTTTGCCTTGCTGATTGTTTTACAATTTAACCCAATGATAGTTTCAGAATCTCAATGATCTCATTGTTAAGATCAAAAGGAAAAAAAAAACTTTAATGGATAGAGGATCTGAAGTAGGTGGGATAGATAGATCTGAAGTGGGTTCTACCCATTTTGTTGTGATTCATGTTGATTGCTTATACCTGGATTGAGATAGTTTTGTTCTCATATTTTTCTTGTATATTAATTTTTAGTTTTTGAGCATCAGAGTTTGTTTCTTGTAGTTTGAGCTTCAATTGATACTTGATTTATTTTGGCACACCTTTCTAATCCGTCTATTGTGGCATATTTAAATAGTAAAACAAAGAAGAGATTTCCCCTCTTCTTGGCTGCCAATTCGTTTAGTTGCACTTGTACAATTGTGAATTCAGTTTGTTCCGCTGAAATTTATTATTATATATTGTTTTTTATCAAATTTTAAAGCATCAAAGCTTTTTTGCATCGATCATCATTTCTTCAATATACGAGGAGTCATGTTTTTGTGACATTATGTATCTTGATCAATTTTGCTCCAACTATACCATCTGTTTGTTTAATATTTTGTATAATGTTTTCCTATGATGGATTTTTGGATCTTTATACTCGGTCCTTTCCTTCCAAAACCATTTTCTTTTGTCTCCTTACATTTTTGTTTAGGTGTTCATATTAAAGACCTCATTTTTATGTGCTTAAGATTGTTAACATTTTACATTAAAGTTTGTAAATTTTTGTTCTTTATAACATCATTGGTTTTTTTGGAACTATGACAAACATTCACAACAAACGAGAAAGAGAAAGACCAAAAAAGACTTGGTTAACAATAATAAAACAAGATAAAAATTTGTTTAAGTATAGATGATAATGTAATAGGAGATAGAGCTCAATGACATAAAAGGATTCATATAGCCGACCCCACCTAGTGGGATAAGGCTTGATTGTTGTTGTTGTATAACATTATTGGTTTTTGAAGGGGAGCCTTGGTACAATGGTAAAATTGTTGTCGTGTGACTTTGTAGTTGCGAGTTTGAGTCGTAGAAACAACTTTTGCAATGCAGGGTAAGATTGCGTGGACCTAATGTGGTCCAACCCTTCTTTGAGACTCATTATCGGAAGCTTTGTGCACCGAATTGTCCTTTATAACATCATTGGTTTACATACTCTTTGTTCAGAGTTTACCATGCCAATGTTTTACGATTTAACTCAAGGATAATTTCAGAATCTCAATGATTTCATTGTTAAGATCAAAAGAAAAAAAAACACTTTAGTGGATAATGGGTGGTTGTGATTGGTCATATACAAAGTATCCATAGGATATAGGCAAAACAATGTTAAACCCCTTGTGCTGGTGTTGATTTTGTTGCAGAGTAACACTACAAAAGAAGAGTTATTCTATTTCTAACTTTTTTCCGTTGAATATATGTATGTTTGTATCTGTGTATATATTTAAGAGTTTTATCATGATAAATTAAATTAGATTATGCCAATGTTGATATCTCAATTTATACTAATGAGGCTGTTGCTTGTCCTATGTGTAGATTTCATTCTCAGCAAGTCATGGCTGATCAAGTTAACCATTCAAATATCTCTCAAAAAACCATTTGCCAATCCCAGCTTGGTTATAGATTTTCTCATGATGTGCACAGTGTTGCTGGTATCCTCAAGCCTCATTTGGTATACCAGAGCTATTTCCCCACTGTGAACTACATGAATGCCCGACATCAAAGTCCAGTCATGTCGGCATGCAGAACTTCATATGATGTATCAATGCTGTCATCTTCATCACCTATTTTCGTGAATGCACCTGCGGAGAAAGGGCTTACAGGTTTTGCTATTGATTTTCTCATGGGTGGAGTCTCTGCTGCAGTCTCCAAAACAGCTGCTGCTCCCATTGAGCGTGTGAAACTTCTAATCCAGAACCAAGATGAGATGATAAAATCTGGTCGTCTTGCTGAACCCTACAAGGGCATAACAGATTGCTTTAGACGAACAATCAAAGATGAAGGTTTTGTGTCACTGTGGAGAGGCAACACTGCAAATGTCATTCGTTATTTTCCAACTCAGGTCAGATATACTTTTGAAGTTTTCATTCAGTCATAGCACCTCATTCTGTTATACAAGATTTCCAATGTTCTAGTGACAAATGGAGATACCTAGATGCAATTTTATGGTCTCTCATTAACTATACCATTTCTTAATCATTTACTTTTTATTTTATGCACAACACTTGACACTTTTAATCTTTGATTGGAAATGGAGCTAGAAATCATTTAGTTTGTGTCACGTACTTGATTTGTGCACAGAGGTGGGAATCCAATTTTGTCTTCACCATGAAATTATTTGTTGTATTTGTTTGCTTCTTCTACATAAGCTGTGGATTAGTACTTGATTCGTGTACAAGTTGCTTGCACTTTGGCTAAGTAGCATGACGTGTCCTATGAAATTGTTAAGTGCTCTGATTTGCAATGAATTAAATTATCTAACTTAGATACTTTATTCATGAAGTTAATATTTTCTATTTATTCACATCTGTTAGACTGATTCATAATTGGTGTTTAATGATATATTCAAAGGTTAGCATTTCGTCAGTGCCATCATGTACATGTACATGTATATTTATGTTTTTTTTTTAATAATACATGATTATTACGACCTTCTGCTATCTTGTCAGGCTCTGAACTTTGCTTTCAAGGATTACTTTAAGAGGATGTTCAACTTCAAGAAAGATAAGGATGGATATTGGAAATGGTTTGGTGGAAACCTTGCTTCTGGTGGAGCAGCTGGAGCCTCTTCTTTACTTTTTGTCTACTCTCTGGATTATGCCAGAACTCGTTTGGCAAATGATGCAAAAGCTGCTAAAAAGGGTGGGGAAAGACAATTCAATGGCCTCATTGATGTTTACAGGAAAACCTATCAGTCTGATGGCATTGCTGGCCTTTACCGTGGATTTAATATTTCGTGTGTTGGAATCATTGTTTATCGTGGCCTCTACTTCGGAATGTATGATTCATTGAAGCCAGTGATACTCACCGGAAAATTGCAGGTATACTTAACTAGTTGATCAGATTTAAGATCTTTTCTATGTGTCTGACAATTTCATTCTGATCTTTTCCTATTGAATGTTTACAGGATAGCTTCTTTGCTAGCTTTGCCCTCGGCTGGGTGATCACCAATGGTGCTGGACTTGCATCTTACCCCATTGATACCGTTCGCAGAAGGATGATGATGACCTCCGGAGAAGCTGTCAAGTACAAGAGTTCCCTTGACGCTTTCAATCAGATTTTGAAGAAAGAGGGTGTGAAATCTCTGTTCAAGGGTGCAGGCGCTAACATTCTCCGAGCCATTGCTGGTGCCGGTGTGCTTGCTGGCTACGACAAACTGCAACTAATAGTTTTTGGAAAGAAGTATGGTTCGGGTGGTGCTTAAGTCATGACATTTTCCGAGATCTGATGATGATGAAAAATTAGTTTAGTTTTCAATTACCATCTTATTTTGTTTTTGAATTGTTAGGTTCGAATAGTTTTGCAATTTTTTCTGAAACTTAAACTGCAACTTTGAGGAATTTTTTCAACATTAAACATTAATTATGCTCGCTTCAGATTTTGATGAATGATTAGATCTTCAGGTTTGCTGGTTGATTCCTCAGTGTGCTATGGTAAAATATGTTGTAGATATTTCATCTGTTTAATGATATTTCTTCTTGATATTTGAATTATATTATGGAAAAAATAATTGTTCCACTTGATATACTCGGAATTGGAATCAGAATTACAAGTTCTTTTCTAATTTATCTTGTAATTTTAAAATAAATATAATCCATTAGGTTACATTTTGTTTATAAATAAGAAAAGATTTCCTTCATTTATGTATTTTTTTAGTTCAAGTAAATCTATATAAATGAAAAAATAATTCATAAAAGAATGGTTTTTAAAGTTAGATTTTTCTATGAAATTAATAATAGAAAGATTTACACAAACTAATGCGTACCAACCAATGGGATTTTTTTTCGTCAACAATACTATTTTTTTTTCTAATAGTGAATAATAGAAATTATCATCCAGCTCGATTTTCAAATTGCTAACTTTATTTAGCTTGTAACTTCGAATAAGTCCATTTATTTGTATTTTTTTTTATAGTTTTTCCAGTATTTGACATGGTAGAAAATTCATGTTTAACATTTTTGTTTCTATAAACAATCAACTTAAACGTGTCTGTTATCTGTAAGTTTCTTCTATGAATCTCCTTTTATCCTATATATTCCTTTATAGCTTTGCCTTTAGAACATCTGCAGCACGGCGTTAAACACCATGTTATAATGCTACTGTACATTAACGCCGCATTGTAGGATGTCAATGTGGCGTTCAAAAGCTTGAATGCGTTCAAGTGTTCGTGGGGTGGGCCCGCGGTGGGCCAGGGCGGGCCCACCCCATGTGCAAATCTTTTTACCGACACATGCAATGACTTTTTTAAATATAAGTTGTTAACTTTTTTTTTTTTTTACTAACGGCACATGCAACGATTTTTTTAAATATAAGTTTTTAAATAATAATTTTTTTAAATAACAACTTTACATTTTTAAATTAAAAATTAAATAACGGCTAGTTATTTAACGGTTACTTTTTAACGGCTAGTTTACAATTTTGACTATAAATATCCATCCATCTATCCATCCATATGTGCACATATTTTCATTTCCACTCATTACTCTTTCAATTTTACTCTCTAAATTCTCTCCCCATCTATTTTTTCAAGTCATACCATCTTATTTTCTATCTGAAATGGATGAAAATAATAGGACATTTTTTATAAATTTCTTGAATTCTACAAACAATTCGCAAGAATATTCATCTTCCAAAAATCCACAAATTCCACCAAATTATCAATACCCACATCCATTTCCCAATATGCCGTTTCCTCCATAAAATCTTTAAAATGTCCAAGGTTTTGAAAATTCTATGAATCATCTGAATTATGTCCCTCGAGGTCCATATCAACCGGTTCCAACCGAATATTGGCAAAACATGAGCCATCCATATTTCACGCCGTCGGTTGTTCATGGATATGGTACCCCACACACAACTGG
>JBBMJZ010000115.1:5152535-5163789 GCA_037833815.1 Zingiber zerumbet | reverse complement strand
AGGGTAATGATCTTAACTTTAGTGTAGATCTAAAGTTTTTACAAACTCGTACAAGAAAAAGGTTTTTTGAAAATTTTTGTTTACGAATCTTTGTACGAGATCCATGGCTTTGGGTGACTCGGGGTTTCCACGACGCGAAAAAATGATTTTCGCGGCCTGAAGAACCCAATAGATAACCCTGAACTAAACATGCCCGTGTTGACAACTTAACTAAGTATGATATGCTTTATGGTTGACCACTCAGCTCTGTGTTATAAAATTTTTTCTTTATTCTGTAAATCAAAATATAAAAAAATCAATATTTATTTCAGTATAAATAAATTTAAATGTATTAAAAATCAATTTAGATAAACAATAATTCAAACGTGAGAAACATATCCGAAATTAAAAATGAGATTTTTAATGTTTTTATTTTAAAGATGATAAATCATAAATATAATAAAAGGAACACTTCAATGTGAAAAACGAAGTGATTTGCCGTGTTGTCATTAAGAAAGGTTAATGATTCAGACCTGTTAATATAAGTTTGATGGTTAAAGAATAATAAATTTGATTCATTAAAAATTCATATCAACTTGATCATTCGGCAAAAACCTTAAAAAAAAACTTGGCCCGTCCCTTGCCCATACGTGCTTTTAGGATTTATCTAACTTCTTTTGCCTCAGGGCGTAGCACAGTGAATCTATTTTTTTAATAAGATTTATCCAATAATAAAAAAAATTATAGGATCGGTCTAGTCATTTTCAAAACACTAAAAAAAATTGATTTAACACTTAATTTTTGTGACGAAATATTTTCATCTCCAATCTATAACAAAATTGTTGATAAAAATAGAAATCGTCATAAATCAACAGTGACACTAGTAAAAAAATTTATCGTAAATTAGTAACAAAAATACTTTCGTCGCAAAATTCATTGCCAATTAAGGATGAAAATAAATATTCGTCACATATACGCGACTTATATAAGTTTCGTCATAAATTTTACAACTAATTTAGAATTTGTTATAAATCTTATGATAAATTCTAAATCATTGCAAAATTTGCGATAGATTTGATTTTCGTTGCAAAATTTACAATGAATTTATAATTTGTTACAAACTTTTACAATGAAACTAAAATTCGTTGTAAAATTTGATGATGAACTCTAAGTTAGAAAATTTATGACGAATTTAGAATTCATCACAAAATTTTAATATTTTGCTAAAATAATCTCAAAAATGTTTGCTAATTTTATTTTATTTTTTAATTAATTTTTTAATATTTGTAACGAATCTACAAATTCCTCATCAATTGGCTCTGTTTGGATTTCCTACAAAATTCTAATTAAAAAGTTGTTAGGTTAAATGAGTTTAATAGTCAAGTAGAGCATACTAAATAAGTCTAGTGTGCTAAATCGGCCAAGTGGACAACTGAAGCTAAATGAGTTGAACAACTAAATAAATCAATCAATTATAATAAATAATTAGGAAAATCAAGCAAATGATATGGGTCATATTGATATGAGTCATATTGATCATACTAGTGAGAGGAGTTTTGATGAGGCAAACAAATTAGTTAATAAACTAAATAAGCTAATTTGGTTAAAGGAATCAAGTACGGTAGACAAGCCAATAAAATTAAATGGGTTCAATGATTTAGATGAGGTGGATGACTTGGATTAGTCAATCAATTTTAAATGGTTGAAATTGAGTAGATTATTTCACTTGATTGTATTAGCTTATTGGGATTGGTGATATCACAAGTGGGGATAAATTTTATATTTGTTGTAAAATTTGTAACGATTTAAAATTCGTTGTGAACTTTTGCGACGAAACTAAAATTTGTTGTAAAATTTGGCAACGGATACTAAATTTGTTGAAACATTCTAAAAGTTTACTAAAATAATCATGCAAACGTTTGCTAATTCTTTTTTTTTTAAAAAATTATTTTTAATGATTTTAGATGAATCCCTAGATTTGTCATCAAATTTGTGATGAATCCATGCAGGAGCGTAGCCAAGAATGAAAATTTACTTGAGGCTAGCCATCGACTTTACGTGCTTCTTCCATGCTCACATCCTTCGGCGCGACAACAGATAGTCAAAGAAGCACAAGAGTTGGCGACGTCATGTTCACAAACCTCTCCGAATCAACACCCTAGGTCTCTACCACGCATCTGGATCCCTGCTGATGGTAGGGATGACCTTGGTGTTTCGAAGACTATGGTCATGGCTAAGTCTGGACGATAGGGCGGAGTTGATGTCACTTGTAACAGGGAGAGCAGTGACAATGAAACTCTCAAAGAGTAATGAGCGTGGCATGGTGGTGTTGAGGGAGGAAGGTAGCGACATTGGGTTGGGGCAGTCGTTGCTGCGATGGTCGTGCAAATATTGTGTGTTGTTGGGGGAGAAGGGAGGCCGCAATTATGCTCGTCGAGTCGCAGCCGGACACCTACGAGGACGGCCAAGGAAGTCTGACTCCGACATTGGTTACTCGCACTGTAGATCACGAGCAGTACGTTGTAGCATCACACATAGGGAGGTGAAGTAGCGGTAATGGGAAAATTTTAAGTTAATTGAAAATGTTGGGCTGAAAAAAAATTAATATTTTTTAAATTGATGAGGCTGGAGCCTACCCTAGCCCAGGTGTCGTAGCTCCACCCCTGAAATCATCGCAATATTATAATTTAAACACTCTTACCCAATTATGAAAATGAAAACATGTGTCACCCTTATTTCTGATTTTTAGGTTTCTCTCTCTCATCTTCGTTGTCGGCTAGTTGATCTGGTCGTTGGTTGATACGATAGTCGAATCTCAAATTTGTGCAGGAAAGATCCGTAGTCACCTAGCTGGTTTGCTGTGTAGATTCGAGTGCGCCGCTACGGATATATCCGGATTCATGCAGGCAGCGTCAAATCTATACAGGCAACGAATTTGTGCTGTCGGTGTCGAATCCATGTAGACGGCACCAGATCTGTGTTGCGTAGTCCTGCTTTGTTGGCAAATCTTCATGACAATAAATAGTTTTTCATCGATCACCCTGGTGCTCAACCAATAAGTAATGCTCAAGTACCTAATGGCAACCGAGTTAGAGCATGAACTATTTACTATATCATTTGATTCAAAACCTCTCTCTCTTGAAGAGAGAATAGTTGAAAAGAGTTATTGAAACAATTACCTATATTGAGTGCAGTTCGAAGACCCAACAAGTATGTTGTATCATCAATACCACAAACTTTTTTCAGAAAAGAGCATCCTTTCTTATAAATGTTCACTTTATTGAAAATACAATATGCAGAATATTTAGGGTGTTTTCGATATGGTTATCAAAGTGTTCTATTATATGAATACAAAAACAAGCATGACCACCATTCTCGTGTTCACTAGCTTGATTTAGGAAAATATGTGTATATTAACTAACAGTTGCAACAATTCATGGAAACATCGGGTGTGATTTTCTTTTCACAATCATGAAGCATATCACTTATTGAGTTAGGATCTTTTCGTTGACGCCCTCAACGGGTTGAAGTATAAGCATAAGGTAGTCCACTCTAAGTAATTTTTGGCAATCAAACTCAATTATTCAAAATAGCATCTATCACTATACTAACCAATAATATGCAAGGAAAACATTCAATCATATCCAATGACCTAAAATATAACGGTCAAACTTTAAAAAAAATTATGATTCTCAAGGTATTACTAAGAATGCATGGAGAATTTTATTCAAAGTCAAATGTTATATAGACAAACAAAGTGCAAAGTATGAAGTAAAGAAAAGTATAAAAAAATAAGAAAAGAAAAGAGCGGATCTCCCTTTATTCCTAACGGTTGTAACCAATTTAGAAGTAGAATCCATGTCAATAACGTAGTGGTTTGAGTGAATAAGAGAGCTATCCTAGTGTGATAGTAATGTGTCACTCTCTCCATCATTGTCGCTGCATTGGCCCTTCCAGGTGGTTAGAAACGGTTCAAATATAGGATCCAATTCGGAAGTGGAATATTCTGAGCTGAAGTGAGTGTCGCTTCCTCTATCATTTTCTCTTTAGTTCCTGATGGTTTGAGGCAGTTTAGTAGTAGTATCTAGTTTAGGGTCCTGTGAAAACCTACAAGGCCAAGGAAAGAATGTACCTCCCACACTCATGCGGGATAAACAAGAGATGAAACAATATTCATCTTACCTAAACATGTATCCAAATATGAGTCACATCTAATAAAATCAATTATAGGCACCTCCATAGAATTTTCTAAATTATCATAAAAGATACTAATCTTGCCATGTTGAAAGATACCTGGAGGATCTAGATGAATGAATGTGATTTCCTCTTGGGATTTTAGTTCTAGCTCAAGTGGTGCATTTAAGGGAAGTGCCTCTTAGGGTTCTACCCCTATATTTTCATCATCAGGCGATTCTTAGAGCATTGCTTCTACCGTGCAAGTCCTTACATTTTCATCATCAGTAGCATCAATTCATGTAACATCAATAATGTCAACCAAAATTTTTCATCCAAAATTTGCAGCAACAATATCATCTGAATTAGAATTACCTATGACTATAACATCACAATATAAAAAATCAGAGGAGGCTTGCAGAGTAGTGGAATCAAGGTCAGGCATATTATAAGCTCTACAATCTATCTCCTCACTGGAGCATTGTGCTTGTAGCTGGCTGATGGATGTTGCAATTTGATCCAACTGTATTTGTAATTTTTTATTTATCCCAACAACTTCTTGTTCTGCTTGAGCAGCATAAATTGCTTGTTTCTCTATATGTTGCTCTATCATTTGTTGCATAAACTCTTTTAGATCTTAAAATTCTGATTAATTGAGTGCATAAACTTCTTTACTGGACTCTCGATATATTCCCTAGCGGATGACTCAATCTGTTGGGTTGGATGTGAACATGTAGGCATAAGATCATCCTGAAATCCCTATGGATTCTGATATGCTAGATAGTGTTCAGTGAACTGGCTTTACGCACTCTCGTACCTATTATGTTACTCTATAGGTGGATAGTATCGAGGTTCAGGCTGATAATACTGAGGTTCAGGATGGTAGTATTAATGTTCAGGCTGATATAATTGAGGTATGAGCTGATAACACTAAGGTTCAGGTTGGTAACATTGAGGTTGCTGGTCTGTTGTTGTTGAAATTGATTTGATGTGTACTGTCTGAGATAGAAAGTTATTTCATCCAATTTACTCACAATTCTATCTCAAATTGCTGAGAATATGGATCTATGGTTGAAGAAATTTCCTGTTCTTATGTTGAAACACTTAAACAAGCGAGATCAAAAGATACAAGAAACATATAAAATCAAACAATGGATATATAAACATGAAAAAATCAAAGCACTCTAACAATTTTTTTTATAGAAAAATAGGCAAACAATCCAAAGATTATCAAACACCGCTACAATTCCCCAGCAACAACGCTAATTTGATAAACCTAATTTTATCGTGAAATGAGTATCAAATAATAAAGTACCGAAACTCTTTTCGACACTAATATATCATAGGAAATGACTCGGATCGTCTCTCACAAGAAATATAGTGAGGATAAAATCTTAGGATCGAATTATTATTAGCTGAGGGTTTGGTCTTAAGTTGCTAAATTTAAGGGTAGTAAAGAGAAACAATTGCAATTGACAAAATTAAACTTTCAGTAACCCACAAACATGAATGAAAAGATGCAACTAATAAAATCGAGACTTACTAAACTACATTACAAAATAATTCATGAAAATATTAATAAAAGAACTAAAGATTATACAATTGATAAAAAATTTAAAACAAACTATAGTAAGAATTCAAATCAACTCATGAAAATAAAGAGCAAGTAAACTAAACTAGCATAATCTACTGTTGTATGAGAATCAAATAAGAACAACAACATAACCAACTATCAAATGCAAGTAATTAGACTAGAATTGAATCTGAATTCAAATAAAAGTGCGTAAGGGAATTTAAGTAAGCATGCTTAATGATCTGGTAATGACGAGGGGTCCCACTAAGGAGAGGCCAAAGTAAGGAAGACCGACTGACATCGGAGACAAGGTCAAGCAGGGTGACCAAGAATGCCCGAGTGGATCGAGTATGGTCGAGCAAACCGAATATGGTCGAGCCGACCGAGTATGGCAGAGTGGATTGCACACACTTCCCAACTTGGTAAAGATAGCCCTTCGAAACACAGAGAAAGTTAAATAGTGATTGGTCTCACTGACCAGGCTCCACGTCTGGTCAGACGGAAATAACATATGACGATCAAGAAGCAAGGATAATGACGAGCCAACAAGTCTGAGGGACACTGCCGAGCAAGGGCAACATGGCCGGATGGACTCCAGTCGGTCGCGCATAGCTACACCAAAATCTTAACATATCCTTTTGGGAGTTTGTGTCGCTGACAACAGGATATTGTGGGACTGTTGGTCGGCTAAAAGAGGGTTGAATAGCCCCTGTACAAATACAAAACAAAACGAACCTTTCTCGGACAACTAACTTAAATAACGAATACTTGCATTAAATAATAAAGAAATCAAACCGACATAGCCTCAGAGGACTTTACTTGGTTATAATGGGAGAAGTTGTTAATCCAAGAAATAACACCGCACTAATTCTCCTTTAGGCGGAGAAGCCTCTTTACAGCAATAAAATCTCAGAAAAGAAGAAGCTAAACGAAAACTAAAAGCGTACAAGTGTTGTTACTCAAAATGCTTGTTGTTGTAAAGCTTTGGGAGCAAGGTTACTTATATAGCCTTGCTCGGGGCGCTTGGAAGGGTTCCAGGTGCCTGGAGGGGGATACAATTTTATCTCCTTCATAATAGATCACGGTCAAACACGATCTAAATAAACTTCAGTTCCGGGTGCCCAGACCTGGAAAGTCAATCACGTTGACTTTTTCAGTCTGGGACTTCCATTCCGATTTCACTCGCCTCGGTCCGGGTCTTTCGCTCTGGTTCCTCTTGCTTGGGTGATCTCGGCCATCTGGAATATGGCTCACCCGAACCCAACTTCTGACCTTCTCGAGCAAGTTTTCACTCCTGGCTTCTCATCCCTCGGAAATGTCGCGCACCTTCTTCGCTTCCACTCGTGTACTCTTCCGCATCACCTTGTTCCTCGGATGCACCGAACCCGTTAACTCTCTCCCGTGCTGTCCTTCTCGCAAGCTGCGTCTTTTGCTCGACTCTATGTGCTCCTAAGCTCCTGCACACTTAGACACAAGGTTAAACACAGCATGACCTAACCCAATTTGGTTGATCACATCAAAATCACCTTGTGATTCCAAAAGATATGTCCAGTAGGTGAATCATACTTTAGAACTTTCCAGGCTATCACATGAGAAGGTTACATGGCTACTTAAGGAATGATGTCAGGAATACTTTTTTGACTTGTCTTTTCCTAGGATATATAGGAAAATGTGCCTATGCTTTGAGATGTGTACACAAACACTATAGTGCCGCTATAAAAGGGGGTTCCCATCTACAGTAAAGTTATGCGTAACTTTGTTCACTACACGCTTTTGCTATAGTTCTTCATTTCTCTACTCACCAGAAACTGACTTGAGCATCGGAGGGTCATCGCTGGGAACCCTTTCCCGACCCGGCACTAACGACTTTGCCGGCTTGCATGGAATCTTCTCTTCATTAACTTCCCAGCCACATCCTCAGTTTGCCGCCATCTCTAGTTTCGGACATGATCATACAACAACTCAATCTCATAGTAAATGATCTACATATCATAACCAGAGAAGATCTGAATCAAGAAGGTGCTCACCAGCCAAACTAGGGCATTCCTAAGTTTGTTCCAGATCGAATCTATAGAGAGGTAGAACAAAGGACGTTGACGACAATATGATGTGCAGAGGATATGTGCATCAGAGCTAAAATCAATGAAAAAGGAGAAGGTTGTGGTCGTAAGGAACGCCAGAGATGAAGGAAAAACCACTCGTCGTGGATGATGGTGGAAGATAATCAGCGCTCAGTGGATGGTGGTGTCTACGGATGAAATGGGAGATGGATTGCCGAAGTGGTATGGAGTGGATTGGAAAGGGAAACCCTGAATCCCCTATGGTGGGTGGCACTCCGGCGGCCGCCGAAGGTGAAGATAATCAGGATCACCCGTCCTTTGCTCTTGAGCGCTTCCACTGTGCTCAGTCCCCCAAAATCGCGATCTTGAATCACTGTAGCCTCTATTCTCTTTTGAATTTATCCCCGATCTGAGCAAACGACTGAGAATTCTCCATATCTAATTAAAAAGTATGTCTATATGAATCAAAATATCATGACAAAATGATGATTATCACTAGTTCTCTTACTAACCCTGTAAGTTATAACGCTTTCTTAGCTGCTTTAACTATTGTCATGTACTCTGCTATTGTTATTCCTAACCAGAGGTTAGGCAATGAAAAATTCTAACCAAAGGTTAGACAACGGGAAGTCTTAATGGAAGATTAGGTAATAGGAAATCCTAATTAAATATTAGATAACGAAAAATCCAAATGGATGAAGGAAATAGTACATTGGCAAAGGAAAGCTCTAACTACGATTAGGTAAGGGAAAGTCCTAATTGAAGTTAGGCAGGGTGGAAGTCTACCAAGTAACTAGTCCTAACTGAGGTCAAGTAAAGGAAAGTAGGGGTGACAATTTTTGACCCGACACGAAAACACGACCTGAACCGAACATGAAAAAATCAGGTTAGGGTTGGGTAGCTTCGGGTTTAGGTCGAAATCGGGTCGACCCAATTAATAAACAGGTCAGGTTCAGGTCAACCTGAAATGACCCAATTATAACCCGTGAACCCATTTATAAATAATTATAAATTTAAACTAAAATTATAAATTTAAAAAAGTTAAAAACCCTAAACATAGAGATGTGATATTGATTGCAATGTTGCTATGGTTTGTCATTTATGATATGGATTTTCAATTTGTGTAGATAAATGTTATTTTTTTAATTTAATATACAAAATTTCTTTATTAAATTATGTCATGTTCGGGTCAAACGGGTCGGGTTCGGGTCGGGTTCGAGTCAAGTGCAAATAAACAGATCAGGTTTAGGTTGAATAATTTGACCCGAATTAATAATCATGTCGGGTTCAGGTTGTCATTTGCCAACCCGTCAACCCGAACCCGAACCGAATTAACACCCCTAGTATATGGTGCAATTTAATGAGTTAAAAAGGGTACATGCGTCATATTTTTTTTGGTATATGATGTAATTTTGTGAATGCAAAGGGGTACTTGCGTCGTTTTTTCTTTAGTTTTAGTTTCCGCTCTCCCAAATAAACTAACCCTAAGCGATAATACAAAATAGTAATAGAAAGAATGAGTTACAAGTGTGAGAAGAAGATACTCCCAATATATATGGTATTGTATCCTTTGACTCAAATAATAAGGCAAGTTGTTAAAATAAAATCAATCATACAGGCAATATATGTCATTTTCCCCCAATTGTACCAGCTAATTCTGTGCCTAGAGGATGGAAACTTTTATTATACGGGTTGCATAGAACTTTTCTATTGATTTCCTGACAACAATTACACGTAGCGTTAAAGGAATTAGTGAGCTAACGAGTTGTGGATTATTACTTCATTATGACGGATCTTTCGGGGCTTTCAAATATATGTTGTTGAGTTAATTTTTATCGATTCAATCCATCTTCTTGGTTACGAAGGCTAGTCAAATCATGAAAAACGTCCACTCGAAACATGAGAACCAATACAGCGCTCTCTGAATGACTTTTTACAAGTGTTTAGCCGGACCTCTATAAATCACGCCAGACCATTCAAATTAATCACCTTGGGACTTCAATTGCCACGGTCCTCAGGAGTTTGACCGCCGCGTCTTTCTGGGCTTCGATCACCATGTCCTTTGAGATTTTAAACATCACGTCCCTCGGCACTTTGACACCGTATCAATAAATGTAGTTTGTCATGACAAAATTTAAGTGAGATCAACACATGATTAAAAAGGTCTAATATAATTTCAATTATATTAGGATGATTTTGGTATGTGTGTTTTTTATTTTTATTTTTAAAAAAATACGTGTTTTCTGAAAAATAATGTTTGGTTTACGTTTTCATCCATGTTTTCTAAAAAAATACATAGTATTTTCTAGAAAAACAGAGAATGACAAAAAGTTATTTTTTATTTTCTAAAAAACACGTGTTTTTCAGAAAATAAAAATAAAAACGCATATACCAAACACATCCTTATATTTTCGTGGATGCTTAGAGAGAGAAATGAAGAATATCTTATATCTTTCTTTTATCCATTCATATTCCAACCCAATCTGGCAATCTGTTATAAATGAATTAAGTATTCATATGTAAGTTTAGTGTTTAATTTGATAAGAAATTATTTATATTTGTTTAATACACATAAGATTAATTAAATAAATTAATTTGAATATTTTGTTAAACTAAATAAATAAGTTTGAACACATGTATGTGTTCAGCTAATTAATATTTTTGAACAATATTGGTGAATAATATTTATGAACAACGCTCGTGAACAATATTTACGAACCATATTCATTAATAAAACTCTAAATAATAATAAAATAAAATAAATAATAAGTTTAAATTATCAAGCTCAATAATCAATCAAATAACTAAAAGTTTCAAACAATCAAATAAACTTCAATTGAAAGCTCAATAATATCTAAACAAACTAAGTTCGAACCAAACTCAAGACAAGCTTGAATTGAGAGTTTAATAACAACTAAACAAACCAAGCTTAAACTCAGCCTCAAACAAGCTCAAGTTCATAAAAAATAAACTAAATCAAACTTAAATAATCATTTTAAGCTCGACTCGTTTATCTTATTAAATAAGCTTAAACACCTAAAAACTTGGTTCGGTTCGATTTGGCTCGGCTTATTCTTTTAAGATCCTATCTACAAGAGTTTCTCAGTTTTAATAGATTATTTATTTAGTTTTTTTTGAACGAAAAACTTTGGCCACTTACATCAACTGTGTATTTTCTGATATTTTCCAGCCGAATCCAAATGAGGCATTCAAAATGCATGTCCCGCCATTTCTCCATAGTTCATGCAACTGGTATTTAACAAATTTAAATACTTTAATGCAAATCAAAATTTTGAGATTTGTGCATAGTAGTTCATGAGTAGATCATTATGGCAAAGAAGTGAATACATTTGTCTTTAGCGCCTCCATTAATTTATCTCAGTGTCAAAGCCGGCCCAGGGCTGTCAATGTTGTCAATGTGGAGCAGATGCACAGGGCCCCACCTTATGGTGGGCCCCTTTTTATTAAA
>JBBMJZ010000115.1:5129272-5144305 GCA_037833815.1 Zingiber zerumbet | reverse complement strand
TTAATTGAAAAATATCGGGAGCAAAAACAAGATCTACACATGGTATTCATTGACTTAGAAAAAACTTATGATAGAGTCCCAAGAGAAATTATATGGAGAATTCTAGAAAAGAGAGATGTTAGTGTAACATATATTGAACTAATTAAGGATATGTACGAGGATGTAACGACCAGAGTAAAGACTTTAAGCGGAGTAACTAAAGCATTTCCAATAAAGATAGGGTTACATCAAAGATCAGCTCTAAGTCCATATCTTTTTACACTAATTATGGACGAACTCACTGCACACATTTAAGACACAGTACCGTGGTGCATGTTGTTTGCAAATGATATTATTTTAGTAGATGAAACACATGAAGGAGTAAATGATAAACTAGAATCTCGGCGGGAAACACTAGAAGGGAAAGATTTTAAGCTTAGTAGATTAAAGATAAAATATATGGAATTTAAGTTTAGCAATATTAGAAGCAATGAGACAATTGTTAAGATAGGAAAGAACGAGTTGTCCGGAACCGAAAGATTTAAATACTTAGGATCATTTTTGCAAAACGATGAAAGGATTGAGAGAGATGTCTTACATAAAATACAAGCAGAATGATTGAAATGGAGGGGAGCGTCGAGTGCTTTATGTGACCATAAAGTACCTCTTAAACTTAAAGATAAGTTATATAAAACCACAGTTAGACCTGCTATATAGAGCTGAATGTTGGACTATGACTCGAGCACATGAGCAGAAGATGAGAGTTGCAGAGATGAGGATGTTAAGGTGAATATGTGGACATGGGAGGATGGACAAAATAAGAAATGAAAACATTAGAGAGAAAATCAGAGTTGCATCTATTGAGGAAAAATTCTGAGAGACACGTTTAAGATGGTACGGACATATACTTAGACAATCAATAAATGCTCTAGTTAGACGATGTGAAACTATAATAAACATGCATATCAAACGAGAAAGAAGAAGACCAAAAAAGACTTGGTTAGCAACAATAAAAAAATATAAAACTTATTTAAATATAGATGATGATATAGTAGGAGATAGAGCTCAATGGCGTAAAAGAATTCATACAGCCGACCCCACCTAGTAGGAAAAGGCTTGGTTGTTATTGTTTTCGAACTTTGTTGCAAATGGAGGAACTTGCAGCTAGGTGATTGCATATAAAGCAAAGGAGTGAACTTAAATAGACAGTAACAAAATGACAACCCTCCACAATCACAGAAATCATATGAAACTAGGTTGGCCAACAAGAACATGACTCAATGAAATAAGACTCAATTGCTCTTGGCTGTTGTTGCAAAGAAAGTTGTGAGATTCACGAAAGTATCCAAAAGATAGATTCTCATGAAAAAGAAAGGGTAAACCAAGGTTCCAAATCATGCCAATGTTTAGTCTTTGACTAGAATGATATTGTTTCGATATCGTGCCAATATTCTGATATATGGTGCCAATAGTAAATTGGAGGTGAAAAGAGGAAAGAGATGAAAAGGAAAAAGATAAAACAACTACAGTTCAACTCAACATTTGCTTTCCAAATGCTACAATTTTGACATAATATTATCTCAATTTTAGCATGTCAAAAGTTATCGAGTGTTACATGAAATGATACCAATCAACATTATTCACACAACTACACAGGCGACATTGTTGCAGTGCCAAGTCCCAAGTAGTATCCAGTTTTGGTAATTTATCAAATAAACAAGTCTTAACAAAGATTCACATTTGCAAATTGAAGATACCAAGGATTTAGCCACTACCTAATTAGTTCCTTCGATGAGCAATGCTACTGATTATATTCATACAATTGTCAAAAGAGAATAAGGTTCAATAAAACAACTTCCATCAAAGCATACAGCTTAAGTGACCAATGTAAAGATTGCAGTTTGTCATCATACCAGTAAACTTGGGAGATGTGAGGTATCAAGTGCCTGGGGTTCTGAGGTTTCAACTGGTGCAAGTTGGCTCCCAAGCTGTAATACCGATCCTTCAGGTGGGTAGGATGGTGCAGATTCAACAACAAAATTCAGAGGAACTTCTGGAGCCAAACTAATTTCTTGGTTGGGTTGGTTGTATTCTGCTGCAAGTGATGCACTATTGGAAACAACAATTTCCTTGATTAAATAACTATCAGGGGCATGTTCAGAGGATTGAGGGTGTTCAGGAAAGTCATCATCTTTGGTATCTGAGGATGTTTCATTGTTGCTGAATCATAGAAAGCAAAAAAAAAATGTCAGAAGAGGCAAAGTTAGTAGCAATTGATATACCTAAGTCCTAACCAAGCCAAAAGGTATATTTTAATTGCAGGAGTATCACAAAAGTGTTTTGTTTGTAAACCCTTATTGTCAAGTAGTTGATAAAGCAAGGAACACATAATGACTTCTACCGTGGTAAGATCACCGTCAAAAAGATATAATGATAATGTATTATTTTCAGTATTAAAAAAAAAAAGGTAGATCCGCTACCTTAGCGGCCCCCCTAGTGCCGGCCCCACGGATATGGAGGGAGGTATTATTTTCAATATTAAAGCCTCATCCTATGATGAATGGAAATTATGACATGTTAAATGGGCTTAGTTGATAACTTCTATGAGTTCAATTTATCACATTAAAAAAAATGTGTTAGTGTCATAGAATCAGCATTTCATGATTCAACACAAGCAAATGAGATATGACCTTAAAGAATGAGAACAACTCATATGCAGATGAACTTAGCAAAATAGTGCAACTAATTTATAGAACCTTAAAGAATGGTGCTCGATAGTTTCATCAATCTCATGAGATGGTTCATAGTGTAGTTCCTCAACATCATCTCTGGAAGGGTCCTTGGAAACAAGCACATTCAACTGAAAATTGGCATCAAAACTTCCAAAACTCAAACCATGTCTTTGTGCCTCTGGAACCTGGAGATGGTCTGGAATAATCACATGCTTTATGTCAGATAGCTTCAGTTTCTCTACCTTCTCTTCTAGATTTACAGTGTCTTCTACTGAAGCCACTGAATGAGAAGCTGGCAATGACTGGGAAACAGCTTCAGTCACAACTGTTACTTCAGGTGTATTGTTTGTCTCAGATGCCTTAGTAGGGTTCACAAGCACTGACTTTGGTTTCCACTCTTTGTTAGGATGAGATGCTGAGAAGAAAGTTAATCAGTTAATCTACTTTAGATTTTGCAAAGTTAAGTATTAAATTAGAACTCAAACATAAAATTCCATAATTGTCATGTGTCACAAAAGATAATTCGGGTATGATGCTCAGACTAGATGAACCAAGAATTGCTCCATCTCACATATGTCAAATCTATTGCATGAGTAGCACTGTAAGTACAAATGTACACAATACAAAATTACATGGAATCTAAATATCTGAACAGATACTGGAATAATTGAAGCAAAAAAGGGTAAAATTTTCCTGAGTGAACATTGAGATAAAACAGGGATAAGCATAACTTCCAACAAATGGGAAGAAATATTTCATTGGTCATCCATACCAAATTTTCAAAAGATGTTATTAGAATTTGAAACAAAATAGTTAATTTAAAATTCTCATATTCAGGAAATGAAAAGAACTTGACATATTTTTATTGATTTAGAAAAAACCTAGGATAAAGTCTAGACAACTATTATGGTAGACTCTCTACACAACTACTATCATGAGATTTAGAGAAAAAAGGAATGTTTAATAATTTATGTGATGAAAGAAATATGTAGTATAATATTGTTATTAGTGTTAGAGCTATTGGAAATGTGAAAAAAATAATTTTCCTATATTGTAGGTTTACATCAAGCACTAACTCTAAGCCATACCAATTACATTCTAGATAGTCTCCTTAGTGTATGTTAATTGCATATGATATTATCTTAAATGATGAGAGGGACGAGACAATAATTAGATTGAATTTGAAGCTTGACTTGTGGAAAAAAAAACAGGGCAAGGTTGCGTACAATGGATCATTCCCCGATACCTCGCATAGCGGGAGCTTCGTACATCGGGTTGCCCTTGTGAAAATAAAATTAAAAAGTAAAGGTTTCAAAGTGTGTGGAAGTTTCATTCTTTGACAGTTTCACTACATGGTTTAAAATTTTTAGTCGTATTGAAGTTTCAATTTATAATTGAAACGATACAGTTTCAATAACCTATGGTGTCATACCGATACGATTTTAGTACTTTTTAAATATAAAATATATTAATTAAAAAATATTATTATAATATTTGATTACTATCAATACTTACTATTAGGTTAAACCAAGGTTTAAAATTTCAACCCATGCCGAGATTTCGATCCTGGACCATAACGATACGGTTTCAGTACTATATCATGTCGTACCGATATAGTTTCGATATTTTTTAAATATAAAATATATTAATTAAAAAATAAAATATAACATAAATATTTAAAAAATAAACAATATAAAAAATAATCTTTTATAAAAGGAAAAGATATGAAAATAGATAAATAAATAAAAAAAATATTATAATTTTAAAATTAAAATAAATTAAATATAAAATTAATTAGATAATTTTATTAGAGTTTAATAAAGCCTATTTAGATTATCTCCATCATTGCTAGAAGTTAATTAAAATAATTAATCTAAATTTAATTTTTTAAAACTCCGAAATTCGACACCACTCACGAGCTTGCGCGACTTCGGCGCTGTCGCGAGGTTGCACAACCCCCTCAGCCATGGTCGCGGGGATCGCATAACTATTCTGGCTGTACCGCGGTGGTCGTGCGACCCCTCTGTAGCAGCCACAGGGTTGCGCGAAGCCGCCGAGTTATGCATCGCTGTTGCAAGTTTGGTGCCGGTGTCGATCGTCGGGCAGAAAAAGATGCTTCGCCCATTTCGACCGTCTTGGCACGGCACTTTAAACCATGGGTTAAACTAATATTTCAAAAAATTAGGAATGAGTAAAAATTAATTTAGGATTAACTAAAGTCTAGATATAATGATTAGGATAAGTAGGTTTAATTTAATTTATTTTAATCAGTTTAGGGAATTTTTTTCTATGTATTGAACGAGGAAATTTTTTCCCTATGTATTTAAGGAGGAAAAGAATAAGAAAAAAAAATTAAAATCATGTGTTTAAGGATAAAAGAAATTAAAATATGGAGAAGAAAAAAGGATTAAAAGGGAAAAGAATTAACCATTAAAAAATAATAAAAAAATTAACACTTAAAAAATTAAAATTAAAAAAAAAAAAAAAAACTCAACCTCGGACGAGGCCTACGTGCGGCCATGGGGCCTCACGCAAGACGTGCCGATGTCGGTGTCTTGCCGGTCGATGGACAAAATGATATGTTTCGCTCGAGCCGCCCGATATGACACAAAATTTCAAACCATGTCATATTGTATTATATCAATGTGGTTTTGATATATAATACATATATATATTTCCACTATTGCATTATATATATCTATAGATATACATTTCCATCGTTTCCATGATTAATAGTAAAATTGCAATTGCAACCATGATTAAACAATTGTTGCCTCATCTTATCATCCTTGGAGAGCACGTAAAAGTCCTCTCCGACCACCTCTAGCCATCACCCACTAATGTGGTCTTCCGTAACTCACCACACACTTCACTACTCGTTGGACCTAAGGTATGAATTAGATTTAGGGTCTACCTCTCGTCCTCTCCTCTTGACCCCATGACTATTAGTATTAAGAATGATAAGCATTGGCTTTCAGTTTCTTTTGGAATGCATGATAGAATTCAAGAATAACAAAATGAAGAAAGGTTCAAGCACTGGAAATTCGGTAAAAGATCCCATCAATCAGCCCCAAATTGGAAGGATCAATGAGAAATCTTTTCTTGGAATCAGTCAATCTTGGATGTGCTGATTGCAAAGAACAGGAACAAGTCATACTCCGATTTATCTTCAATTTCTTCCTCTTCTTTTTCCCTGCTCTTCGTTACCCTCCTTGTCTTCTTCATCTTCCTCCCCCTCATGATTGGTACCAAACAACACCAATTCATACATGCTGACAATCTCGAACTGATATAATTTCATTTCAGCCAGTGACAGTAACAAGCATGGAAGCAAGATCTTATACTTGGGAGTTAAATTTACAAAAATTCTAGTGATGGAGCTAACATAGGGAAGAAAATAAACATGGAGTACAATAGTTTTTGCCAGAATCACACGGTCAGAATGACTACATATATGAGTTAATCTACTAAAATTCTAGTGTATGCAGCAAACAAGGGTCAGATAATAAACACGTGCCAGAATAGTTTTTACTAGAATCACTCGATCAGAATGACTACATAAACAAGGCAGCTAAAAAAATTGTTTTAAGGTCTACCTTTCTGAAAACCACTCAGATGTTGAAAGCGACTGTTGTAAGTAGATGACTGTCTACTGCCATTAGCCCCCGGGGAAGATGAAAATGTAACTTGGAATTTTTCAGAGGATACATTTGTTCCTGATCCATGTGACTTGATCTGTAGCAAATCTCATGTCAGTACACACTTCAACCAATATTTGATCCTAATAAGTCGATTGCAGCCTAACTATTGCTTGTGTCAACATCAGAGCATTGAGTCCTGGTTACCTGTTTTATAGTTCCTGACTGAGCAGAGCTGTGTGTATCAATAGATGGTACCGCAACTGGCTTGTTTGAAGATAATTGGTCTATATCTTGTGCTAATTGCCTGGATGCAGAACCACCTTTTACACCTTTGGGAGGTAATCTCGAATATGCAGTCTTAGTATTTATAGCATCACATGCTTCTTCCAACAGAATACCATGAACACCAGATAAATGAGGTAACTGAGATGACACAGGATGTTCTGCATTGCTGGGACCATTCGCGACACCAGAAACAGAACTGAAAAGTTACAATTATTACAAAGAATATTCAAGGTCAAATATATTGCAATCATACTAGTCAAATCTTAAAAAAAGGAAAAAGAAGCGACATTAAGAAAAAAAGAAGAATTGCTCATTGAAATTGACGACGACGACAACAACAACAAGTCTTATCCCACTAGGTGAACTCATTGAAATTGATGATATGCAACCTTTTTCTACTAATATGATGCAAAATAGCAAAAACTGAAGTACCAAAATTGCATTGAAATTGACAATATGCAATTTTCATAATTCAATTTTTGCTATTTTGCATCATATTAGTAGAAAAAGGTTGCAGCTAAACATTCCAAAGCTTTTGATTTTTATCTAACTATATATATTTTGACTACATCTTATCATTGTTATACAAATGAAAATTGTCCAGCTGAAACATCCAGTTCACAAAGTAAATGCAAATGAAAAGGTGCAAACTGCAAAGGCTGTTCCAGTAAACTACCTAATTCTAGTATATGTTTTTCTAACTTTCAATAACTAAAACACATGAAACTCAGATATAATAGCAAACTCAGGATTGTGGTAGGGGATAAGCTCTCTATATGAATAAGGTTTCCCTCATTCTCATTAGTGTTAACCAGAGAATGGCAAGCATCACTTCCTTAAGAAAAAGTAGTTCACAGTTTTGACACCTGAACTTACTACAAAATACAATAACGTACCTGCCACATTCCCAACTACCAACTAACTAAAGAAAGGCAAATCTCCAACATAATGTGCAAAATTGTATTGCTGTAGCAATAATATCCAAATCTAACAGTAGACCAGATGATAGGTATTCACTTGCCCATGAAAACTAACCATCCAGAATGCTTTGATCCAATCTACAAATTCTACTCAAGTATGATTGAAAAGTGTCTTCAAGGAACCACTTCAATATATTAAATTGCATCTCCATCACTCAGTTTTCAGTTTCCATATATAAACAAGGGTTGAAATCGATCATACTAATTTAGTTGTCAAAAAGTAAAGAGTAAGTCTACCAAGTCATTATTAATGTTTCCAATATTTTTTTATGCCATTTCCTTAACCTTGAATTTTGAGCTATTGTACCAGCAAAATTAAGTAATGAACAATGAGCCGATGCCAAATATATTGTATTGCATATCACAAATATATATAGTCTGTGACAATGTGGTTTGATTGACTAAAGCATACATCTTAGCCTCCCAACTTTTATTAAGCTCCAAGAGCCTTTGTTCTTTGGTATAAGTACATCTTGGGCGTTCAATCATGTTTTGGCAACACGCACTAATTCCAAAGACATCAAGCAATCTCAAAATGTCATTCAATTATGTCAAAATAATGGAGAGTTGCATCAGTTTCAGATTTGATAAACTAATTACTATAGGCAGTATAAAAAGGGAAAAACCCACTCCAATCACGTACCCAAATTTCAAAATTACCAATTCATGTACCCAATATCCATTTTACCCCTCTTACTATTCCAATTGATTGAAAGATTTACAAGTGCAGTAATCGATTAGTAAAACTGTCAATCGATTGGGAACAATTATGTGGTCGTGTAACATTCCACCAATCGATTGGTGGAATTTAACTCGATCAGAAACGAATTGAAAAAATCACTGCTCTCAATATAACGTGTCAAATTGATGTTTGAGGGCATAGATATAATCAAGAGAACTAGACCAACACATAGGACATGTATCATGTCATTCCGAGCTCTCTAGATTCATCAACCGGTTTAGAACCTGACAAAACCAGCTAATGGACCTAGAGAGCTCAAAATTACATGAAACCATGTTTGGTCTAGTTCTCCTAATTATATCCATATCCTCAAACATCAATTTGACACACTATATTGAGAATAGTAAATTTTTTAACACAAAAACCGACTGATGGACCTAGAGAGCTCATAATGACATAGAAATATTTATTCCCTAAAACATATTGAGACACATCATATTGAGAGCAATAATTTTCTAAACACGAATGTGTCCGAAAAATCTGATTCGTGTTAAAAAAAAATATTGCTCTCAATATGACATATGGAAATAATGTTTGAGGGCATGAATATAATTAGAAGAACTAGACAAACACATAGGACCTGATTCCATATCATTCCGAGCTCTCTAAGATCTATCAGTCGATTTTGGGGACCAAGAGAACTCCGAATGACATGGAACGAGATCTTATGTGTTCGTCTAGTTTTCTTGATTAAATCAATGTCCTCAAACATCATTTTCATATGTCATACTGAGACCAACAATTTTTCAAACAATAATCGGATTTTTTAATTGATTGTAGAAATCGACTTCGTGGTTCAGTAATTTGTCTAATAAAAAAACAAAAAGGAGAACTCAGAGTGAAAAGATTACAGTATCTTTAAGGAAAACAACTCAGTATGAAGGGAAATAACAATATCTAACTAAGTTCTTCCATAAAGAATTAGCTACATTAAGCTCCGAACAGATTCAGGTTTAATAAGTGAAAAACAAAAAAGAGAACTCAGTGTGTAAAAACTACAGTATGTTTATGGAAAACAACTCAGCATGAAGGGAATAATAATATCTAATTAAGTTCTTCCATAATGAAAAACAAATGAATTAGCTACATTAAGCTCTGAATAGATCCAGATTTAATACGTAGAATGGAGGAATATTTTGAATGATGAGTGAATGATAAACACAAGTTTAATACAGACACAATTAATCAGGCATCCATCCTATGTAACAAAACAGAACATCTTATATTATCGTAGGTATCACTGCATCCTACCTTAACAGAGAACTAATCTCCACACAAGAAGAAAAAAATCCTACATACCCTGATAGTGAAATTGCAGATTTATTGCCTGTATCAGGAGTGGTGGAGAATGATGTATTCACTTTATTTGCACCTTGATTTAGCCCATTCTCCTTCCCTAATGTTGTATTTCTTCCAGCAGTGGCATCTTGTAAACAATGAAATTTCTAGGGTTAATATTCACTACCAGTTTCCAACAATAGCAATTGAATACAATACAATAGTCATACGTGTTTTAGGTATGTTTAAGTTGCCCTTAAAGGTTCCAACAAATGAATTCAATAAAGATCATTAGGGAAAGTCCAGAATAGCATTATGAAGAGTATATGTACAAAAAAGGAAACAGAAAGTAGAATTTGCAAAAAGGCAGGTATTGATAGCATATATGAATTTATATTGGATACTTTATCAGGAAAGTTCATATTCATAGTGTAAGATTTCTTTATAAGTGGTATCAACCTGTCTGCCTAATATAAGTTAGACTGACTAAGTTAGCAAGACCTTCATATTAAAATGCAAGACACGTAGAGACAAGCAAGGCAAACAGAAATATAACAGCATAGAGTGTAAGTAGAACAACATTAAAAAAAAATGAATTCATACCATTAGGCAATGAATGTGAATAGTTTGCTTGACCTCCCCTACCTCCTCGTCTGTGCACCCCAGTCCTCCACCTAAGCTCAGCAGGCTCCCTGGCACTCTGGTAATAATAGCAAAACAAGTCGATCATGAAAAATTCAACAAAAGAGAATATGACATACCAAAAAAACTAGAATGCTCGATAATATGACAGACCACAAAGGATTACCTCCTTTCTCTTGTCGCGCTTGCGTTTAACCTCATGGAAGGTGTCTAACAAGGGAGAAAAAACAAGTTTGTTAGGATATAGTAGAAAGACAAGGAAATTGAGTAGATAGAATATTAAATGTAGGTACAGAAATATGCACTGACAATGAAATCAATTAGAAACCCATCTGACAAAGCCATGCAGCTATTCTAAAAAGTAAAGGACAAGAGACAATGCAAATAGGACCAATGTTTAAAATCTTCCATCGCATCAAAATGGCACAAAAAATACATCCTTCTAGTGAATCATTGGAATCCAATATTGATTGGCATAAACAGTATAACTTGTGTCATATGCACCAATAGCACCATTCAACACCATCAGTCAGCATGCTTTGACACACGTCAAGATGAATTTCAATAACCTTTATTATTATTTTTTGACTAGTTTCTCCAAAAAACTAATGTGATTTATTATCTAATTGTCATATTCATATTTTTAAAAGTAACGAAGAAGAATATTATGAGTAAATCATACATTGTGAAGAAAAAAGTCTGAGTGAACAAAATAGATCTGTAAACGTAATTTGAATTCATCTCAGCATAGTGTTACATATGTTGAAGCATATCGAATACTATATAGTACAATAAAACTTTACCTCCATTGACTATCTAATTAGTATATTCTTATTTTTACAAGTAAAATAAAAATATCTAAAAGGGCATTAAAGAAGTGAAATCCATTTAAATTAGTGTAAGCATGTCTTGGTGCATGCCAAATGCCAAATACCAAAACCATACAACATTGTTCCATTTTGATCAGAGATCAAAAACTCCAATGCATGACATACTCTAAACCTTGAATAAGTCTACTAGTGAAACCAGAAACATTCCCTCTTTCATCCAAATAAATGAATCCATAAATCAGCAAAGTGAGCAAGAGTAGATGATATGGGTGACGGACACCATAGCAAGAGGAGAGAAAGCAATTACCCCATTATACAAATAAAATGTTAATCAAAGCAATGATTTATGCCATTTTGGCCAGTTTTAGTGCAATGGAGGAAAAACAATCTAGTATCATTCAATAGCATTCTTGTCTCATTGAGAGGTCCAAACAAGTTGAACAGGATTAATAATGAAGCCAATACAAAACTAGTTAATGGATGAACAGTGTATTCGATTTCTCAAAAACTAATTTTTATCTTAAAAAAGCAATAACTGATCTGTCATAATTCGAACCACCAACTTAATGCAGCACCATAAATGTGCAAAACGAATACACAGCAGACATGGACAAAGCAAAGGAAAACGGAAAAAAGCAAAAATTGTTAGAACTAGCTAATTAAATTCTCGAGTCTGATGGCAGAGGCGTCAAAATCGCCGCAGAAAGTAGGGGAGGTGTAAAATTGATCGAACTGCAGCATACTCCACGGCACGACCGCTAAGACTCAATTCGCACAGAAACAGCAATCCTAGCATTCCAAACGACCACATCCCGCACATGATCAAAATTTGAAACCATAGAATCGGAGGATGTGAGGGAGCAAACAAGTCAGCAATGAGAGGGAGGAGGGACAGGGGCGACCTTGGAGGAGGAGCTTCTGTGCTGTCTCGTTGGGATCCATGGAACACTCCTTGAGGGTTGCGTAGACCTCCTCGTCGCTGTGGTTTCCAGCGATCTCCTTGATGTTCTGGATAGTCCGCCGGACCCCCGCGGGGATCGAAACCCTAGCACCTCCGCCGCTCATCTTGCGATCCAGGGACGGAGGGAGAGCACGTGAGAGAGAGACAGAGACAGAGAAAGGAAACGGGGACGAGGAGGGTTTAGGGATAGAAGGAGAAGATAGGAGAAGGGGATAGCGAGCGATAGAAGAGAAGAGGGAGAATTGAAAAAGAACTCTCGCCGCCCTTTTTTTTGGCCCTTTTATTTCCTTCTCCGATCTTTGGCGAGTTGCGGCAGCGAGAGCGAGTTGGGCAAATTAGTTTAAATTTGATTTTAGAGGGGGCTACTTATAAATTTATCGTTGCGACTAAATGAGTCATAAAGTCAAGTCAGTTATTTTTAATTTAAGTTTATATATATATATTTGAGATGTTAAGCGACGTTTTTATGCGTGACTGTGAACGACGCGTAAATGGGTATTATCGACTTGATTTTTTTTAAAAAAAATATTCTATTTATTCTCTCTCCTCTTCGATCTTTTTTTCAAAACATCACCCTACAACATAGGTATAATCTATAGGATCATAAAGTCGCTAAAGGAGGGGTGAATATCGTTCGTCAAAAATTGTGAATTAAAATGAGTTACACAACGGAAAAGGAAAACAAAAAAAACAACACTAACAATGTCAATTTTTACTTAGTTCGGAGCCTACGACAACTCCTATTCTAAGGCCTACGATCTTTGATCACTTTTATTTCGCAATCATTATCAATCATAAATGGATTACAAAGATTGAGTACAATAACTGAAAATAAAATTATTACCAATAAACATAAAGGAAATTGAAGAAGTCTTCATTCTTTAAATTTTGGAGCAGCCTTTTAGTGTCGTCGAAGTCTTTTCAAATCAACAATTGAATATGAAAGTTGTAACAGATGATGTTCTGAAGCAGTTGGTTAAAGGCCCTTATATAGGTCCATTCTAGGTACATGGAGTCCCTCCAGGACGCCTAGACCCTACTGACATGGCCAGCTCTCTTTGAAACTTAATCCGTTAAGTTTATCCACTTTTGGGTGCCTAGACCCCCTTCAGCCTCTTGAACTGTTGACGTGGGTTTGTCCAATTGATGCTCTCCAACTTAGCTTCGGGATATTTTTTTTGGTTTGACCGCTTGGACCAATTTCAAGTGCTCGAACCGCTCGAATGCTTGCCTAGGCACCCAGCCGGGCGAGCTAGTTTGGGTGTCCGAACCCCCCCCCCCCTTTTCGCACTTCTCCTTCTTGTAAAAAAGGGTTAGTCTAGACAAATAAAAATATATTTATCCTGCAAAATATAATTAGCACCAACATTTATAAGATAGAAATAGTAATTATATCCTATCTTTCTAAGACTAGGTTATAGTCAACGTCTCAACTTAGGTTTCCCAAATAGACCTAAGTTGGACCGACACCTACAGTTCCCTCAACCAGAAACACATCCTCACTATATCCCTTATCTAGTTGTTTACCTCCACTTACCAACTACAGTCGCTTGACTTGTCTTAGACCCACCAGGTCTCCTCGCTAGTTATCAAGTCTGCAGATTGAACTGGATTTTAGTCAGTTATCAGGTCCCGCAAATCCAATCGAACTTCCCGTTAGATATCGGGTCTCGCGGATCTATCTGGACTTCCCACCAGCTATTGAGTCTCAAGGACCTAGCTCGATTTCAATCTGGTGTCAGGTCCTTCAGACATGTTAACTCCTGCACACTTGGTAAAGCAATTAGGTCAAAAAATACTCTAACTTTAATCCACTTGTCATTTATAAAAACCTAAGTTTGGTCATTAGTGTAAATTACACCAACAATCATCTCATTTTTGATGCAATGACAACTTGAGTTAAAGTTAGAAAATAATATTAAAAGATAATATTAAAAATGTAAATAAATAATTTAAATTAGTTTTGCATTTGTTTTTACATGATCAAATTTATTTGTTATTTTTCTACTATAACTCTTACCCTCCCTCTTTGGCATTGATAAAAAAAACTAAGATAAAGGAAATAAAAACATAAGAAAGGTAATGCTAGATAGTAATACAGACTAAGGGAGAGGTTTTGAAAAGGTTAGTCAAATAATTTTTTAAGAAAGATTTTTAAAAGAAAGAAACTTTTTCTATTTCAAAAGAAAATTTAAGGAAAAAAAAATATAAGGAAAAATTTTAAGAGAAAAAAAATCAAGAAAAATTTTGACAATTATTTTGAAATTGGATCCTCCCCCTAAATCTTAGCACATAATAGCTGACGTTATGTGGTAAATAAACTGAAACACCTAGTGACTAAAGTGAGAATCAAGTAGCATCAAATCAGTATGAACTACTGAGAAGCATAATGGGAGAAGTGTAAGAAAACATCTAAAGTGAAAGACAAAAACATCAACTAGAAACTGAACTATTGAGAAAATGAGGAGGGATCTGAACCCCAAGATCATAAATGTCCATCAACTCCGTATGACAAGTCTGCTCCGCCTCTCAAAGACTAGAAATATCATGTCGAAGATCGGAGATCTCCTTTTAAAGACTCGTCATGGATGCCTCAAGTCCAGTAACTTTGTCGTGTAATGTATGAGAGACTGGAGGTGAGGGTAGCCAAAAAAGATCATCCATGAACTCATCTATCTTTGCCTCCTCTCCTAGAGCTGGGTCAAACTGGGTTGCGAGGTCAGGTGGCAGTTGGGTTACGGGGCTAGGTGGCGGCTGGGTTACGGGGCTAGGTGGCGGCTGGGCTGCAGGGTTAGGCTAGTGCTGAGCCTCTCTCTTCTAGGATAGGACACCCTGATCATCTATGTGGACACCATCTAAGGACATATTCCTAGCACCTACTATGTCAAACTCATTTAGGATTCTGACATCATATGTGGAGATATCAATACCCAATGATGCTAAGTAGGCGGTCAAAATATGAC
>JBBMJZ010000115.1:5118985-5129172 GCA_037833815.1 Zingiber zerumbet | reverse complement strand
ATACGATTGACTAAAAATTTGATTCAATCTACTAATTTAAAATTTTAGTATAATTTATTTATTCGACAGTTTTTTTTTTAAAAAAAAATAAATACCAACAATCGATTATGGATTCGCTAAGCCCGGCAAAATTCATTTGACTAGTAATCTATATGACCGGCTAAAAACATAAGGATACTAGAAATAAGGTCTATATTATGACATTATTTTTCTTAGTGACACTTAATTTAAAATGTCATTATAAATATTTTTTAATGAGACTTATGAAAAACAGATTATTTATAAAAATAAAATATCTTATTAGATCACCTATCGTGACAAAATTTATAAATGTCATTACAATTTAAACCAACCGATTTATTTTCACTGACCTAGACTTCTTTTGCGGCTGTCGTTCCATTCCTCTTTCCTACCTTTTCTCTTCACAGCTTCTTCCCTCTCTGTCGCGAGCAGGGAGGATCTCTTCTTCCCTCTCTGCAGCGAGTAGGGAAGATCTCTTCTTCTCTCTCACTGGTTTCATTTCTCTCCGCAAGTTGATCCCTAGCCAAAATGGTGATCTCCAATTGAAGATCCAAGCGTAATTCTGTGATGTGGCACTTCTTCCTCCTCAACATTGGCACCTTTGCTATGGCATTCTTTATCCTCCTCCCTTCCACCGCCATAGTGCCGGTGGTGGCCGGTACGGAGTAGAATTCGTCATCATCATCATCTTCGGTCTCTGATCTGTACTAACCTAGCCTCCATTTTTCACGTAGATCAGTGTTGACCCTCCGATCAAACCCCTTAAACACGCGAGCGGAGCTGATACTGAAGTAGGTGGAGACCACGCCGCCATTGCCTCTGCCTACACCTCATATGCGCGTCGTCTCAATCTAGAGAGCTCGAAGCAGATGCGGGTCTTCTCTGAGTTAGTTCGCAACCTCTCCCTTCTCCTCGGTGTCTCCTTTTTTTGCCTGAACCATTTAAGGTTTTACTTGCCTGAGATGTACCTAAAATTGCATGAAATTCTATTCTTGGATGGTGATATTGTGGTGCAGCGGGATCTCACAGCATTGTGGAAAATTGATATGGATGGGAAAGTGAATGAAGCAATTGAGACATGCATGCTTTGGGTCTTTTCACCGTTATAAACAATATATGAATTTCTCACACCCCTTGATCAAGGAGAAGTTTGAAAGAACTTGCTGCGTGGAGGAAGGAAAATTCACTGAAGCAAAATCTTGTAAGTTACCAACTTTCTAGTGGTATTATTTGCAAAATTGCATTTGTTGCTTTACTAAAGAAAATATTGTCAGATGACTATAACTTTATTTTGAGTTAACATATTCTATTAGAAACATTGACTATTATACAACATGTCATATATATGAAGTGGTTTGATACCATTTAGTTTTATCATCACTTTTATTGTATTATCACACATTTTATATCTTTTCTCTCTATTCAAGAAGATGATGACATGTAGATTTGCTGATTTAATTTTGATGTTAAAACTTTGTTCTAAATTTCCTTTCATGTTGCATCTTTGAAATATTATGGATTAGTACAAAGATGCTAAAATATTTGTGTCAGTTTAATGCGATGATGTAATATGATCCCTTTTGCTGCAAGAGTATTTGGGCGATACAACACACATAGAATGCATTTACTACAAACTGAGATTTTTTAGATTTTATCTATCTTCTCTTCCTCTTTATCTTTTCTTGTTTTTGCATGTATATTGTTTGAGTTAGTGAAGTACTATTATGAGAACGAGATAAGTATGAGGTAATAATTTATAATTGATTTAATGATCTTATTGTTTTACTTGCTTGATCTTCAATTAAAAATTAATTGACCACTGTGTTTTATCTTCAGCCTGGTCTTTGAAATGGAAACTGAGCCTTTTTGCTGCATTTTTTCCTTTCTGGTGCTAAATATCTACCATATTGAAGCATTCATCTTGTTCATGGTCAGTTTGCTCGAGAAGGGGCATGTTTGGATTGTGTTACTAAAGAAAATCATTTTGATAAAGTGGAAAAGTAAATATAGCATTTTTAGGCAACAACTACAAACAATGACTTGCATACATAGTTGTTTCAGTCTATCAATGTGCTCTTACCATATTATGATACTAACATTTACATTAACAGCTAAACACACAATTGTTTGCCTTATGTATTTTCTATGTAGTTTAAAATTTTTAACCTATTGAAATCCTTGCTCTATCTTTTCTAATATTCTTATTAACATAAAACTAAATATTTTTTAGGAAAAAAGGGAAGCCTTCAACCTGCCCGAACATAGACTTTTTTTCCACTTTATCACTCAGATATACTAGGAAAGAGATTGTTGTATAACTTTTTTGCAGATATGATGCCTTATTATCTTTTACTACCGATATTCCATTATCATTTAATTTTGACAATGATTACTGAAACACTTGTTATTGTTGTAGAATGAAAATTGAGCACTATGGAAATAAGGTACACTTTCACCGGGATTGATCACAATCTACTCGACAACCATTTGACTAGAAATATATCTCAAGGATTTTTGTGAGTTTGTCAATCTTCTACCACCATTTGACTAGAAAAGCAAATATGATAGTTTGGACTTATCAGCTAAAGGATGCACTTGGAGGAATGATAGTTTGGCCTTTTTATCTGGTATGATTTTAACTTTTTAGTGAAATATTATCAAGTTATTATATTTATTGTGTTATTAAAATTTTAAACAATATAAATGTATTTGCAGTTGACAATAAACGAAGACTACTATTAGTACATATGGAATGATACTTCATCTAATTCTCGTTTGGTATGATATTCAATCTTTTAAATTATTTTCATTAATTTTATATTTTCATTATTTATTTTACTTACACAAATAAATGCACTGTATTTGTAGGTGACAAGCACTTGGATTTTACATATAATATGATGGTTGAAGATGATTCATATTAAGTTAGCTGAGTTTTTATTTTACAAAATTTTGTTTGTTCTAAAACTTAATGTTTTGAATGCATTTTATTAGCAT
The DNA here is from genome assembly GCA_037833815.1 of Zingiber zerumbet. NCBI lineage: Eukaryota > Viridiplantae > Streptophyta > Magnoliopsida > Zingiberales > Zingiberaceae > Zingiber > Zingiber zerumbet. The sequence continues at coordinate 5,126,154 of JBBMJZ010000115.1, read as the reverse complement.
TTAGCTATTATTGGAATTAATACTATTACATTAGTATTACATTTGTAAATTTGACTCAAATGAGTATTGGATGTAAAAGATTTATCATTGGTATTGCATTTGTAAATTTGATTCAAATGAGTATTGAATGAATAAAAATATCTATGTGCCCTTTACATTTTATTTTGTAATTTTTTCTATTCTAAATGGTCAATGAATTGTGATGATATGTAAATATTGAATTCAAGTTATTTATTCTAAATAAAAATTAATGATAATCTTTAATGTATTTATAAATTATTATAATGATATTTATTATGACATTATAAATTAGTTTAGGTGACATTTATAAATGTCCTTAAAATATGATTTTTCCTGATATTTTTGACTGTCGGTATATTCCTATATTGTGACACTTTTAAAGTTAGCATTGATATTGTATAAAGACATCATAAAATGTCAGGAATGCGAGGAGGTCTAAGACGACATCACTTTATAGGGCGTTTTTTGGTGATGTCACTAAAACTTAGTGTCACCAAAAATATACTATAAGGACATTTATGTGTGTCATTATAGACCTTTTTTCTTGTAGTGACATAGTCGTGGACCCTAAGAGTGACAGGTCTGAACTGGGTCACAGTTGGTATACGCTGACTCAAAAAAATATATGAATATATCGTATTAAGTGTGATATGCAATAGGGATTACCAAATGGTGGATCCCTAGAGGTAGCACTGGAAAGGACATGCTGAGGGTCGTAAGCCTAAAAAGTCTATAATGATAGTAGGAGATAATGTAATGTCCGTACCGGTGACCCTAGTGGAGTAGGTAACATCATTAACTCTAACTAAGTTGTTATATAATTTAGCACAAAGACCTATGTTTACGAAACTAGAACAATATACTAAACACTACAAACTATAATAGCCAATAACCTCCACAGAGGGAGTGCATGATCGCATGAAGAAACACCTACCTAGGTATCTAGAAAGCAATGAAACATATGTAATTGAAGAAAATCTATTCATAAGTTCTTCAGTTGGAAACCTAGGGTCCGTACTAGGAGTTGAGGGACCAGCACCAGTATTTTTCCTTTTCGTAATTAAAAAAAATAATTCTAAATTAAACTTTTAAATTTTAAAAAATAAAAATAAGGTTTAAGTATAAAATATTATCGACGCATCGTGAATATTTATAATGGAACTGACGACCTCGGTTGACTCCCAGTAATAGGGCTTGAGAACCAGAGGAAAAATTTAAGAAGTTTGCAGAGGACAAGAAAATTTTGATTTTTCCTAGTTTTTACTTTTTTTTTTTTGTGTTAACGAGTTCTGTGGAACTCGTTGCGAAAAACAAGCAGAATGGGTGAGGACCACTGCCCATTTTATAGGGCGGCCCGGGCCCTTAGATTGTGTCCAGATGCCTGGATCGAGATGTGTCACGGGATGCCCGAACAAGGTTTGGGCACCTGGAAGCCGAAACCAGGGGTGTTAAATTGTTATATATATATATATATATATAAAGTAAAAAATTATTTTAAGTTAAAAATTAATTTAGGTTAAGAAATTAATTTAAGTTTAAAATAAGCTAAGAATTAATTATTTTGTTTATAAATTAATTAAGTTGAGAAGTTAATTTTAAGTTAAAGTTAAAAATTAATTAATTAGGTAGTTTAGAAATTAATTTAAGTTAAGAGATTTATTTAAATTAAAAATTAATTAAGTTGTTTTAAAAATTAATTTAAGTCAAAGATTAATTAAATTAACAATTAATTAAATTATTTTAGAAATTAAGTTAAGAAATTAATTAAGTTGTTGACATTTATTTAAGTTAAGAACTTACTTTAAGGTAAAAATTAATTAAATTAAGATGTTTAAAAATTAATTTAAGTTAAGCGATTTTTTTAAAAAAAATTAATTAAGTTGTTTTAAAAAATAATTGAGTTGTTTTTTAAAAATATTTTAAAAAATTAATTAAGTTAAGAATTAATTAAATTGTTTAGAAGTTAATTTAATTTAAGTTAGACATTAATTAAGTAAAATAATAATACAAACACTTAGTTTAAAAATATTTATCTAAAATTGGTTCTTAAATATCTAACCTTTAGTTAATAATTACCTACTAGGAGATAGAGTGTTCACCTGGTTAGTTAAGTTAAGTATTGATATCTAGTTAGAAATTTACTAAACAATGAATATTTAACTTGATTAATGTATTGTTGTATTTTCCGTCCAGACTTATATTGATGTACTGATATAAGCATCTGAAGTTCAGGAAAAAGGTCTACGCATCTCATCCTATTCTATGTTTATGAATACATAATCAAGTTAAACCTAGTGTATTTATAAGATGCTCGATTCCTAAATCTATAGGATCTTGCTTTCTATGGGTTTGATATAGGCTAAGGTCAAAATAATTTTGCAATGCCAAGAGAGAGGGAATTTTTAGAAAAAATAAATAGTTTTCCTAGAATTTTAAAATTAACCAAATAAATATCCTCCCCCTTAATCTAAGGTCTTAGTTTTCATACAAAAATAATATGATAAGTTTAATAGAATTGATTATTGAATTTTAGATTGATTAATTAAAATTAATCATAATTTAATTTTATTTTAATTTAATCTTATTCATCTCACCAGTCTAAGTTTTCAAACAAAAGGGATCCTATGATTTTATAAGATGAGTTAATTTAAATATCAGGATTTGGTTTAACTTGTGTTAGATTCAAATTTATCTTTGAGTTCAAATAACAGATATTCTTTGGATAAACTTTTAAGCTGTGGTGAGTCACCTGGACATCATTAAGTAACCACACCTTAAAAAATTTCCAAATAGTCCTATCCATTGAATTTAATAACAAAACTTTGGTCTAACCAGCTAGAATTGGTAAGGGGTAACTTTAGTTAGTTCCACTAAGCTAAATGGACCATGCAACATTTTTAGAGGCAAAGATTGGCTAGGTCGTATGTGTCACACGGCCGTGTAAGGCAACTAGAGACAAAGCATGGCACGATGTGTGAGAGCCACATGGCCGTGTGATCCTGGCCAAGAGTAGAAACCGCCAAGTCGTGTGAGATCCACATGGCCGTGGCACGGGTCGTGTGGCGCCCAAACCCCTTGCTCTATATAAGGGTTTCTTCTCTCTTTGAAAGGGGGGTTTCTCCCTTTGGGGAGATCGAGTCTTAGGGATGTTTTCATCTTCTTGGTGTGTTGATCTAGCGATCCAAGGGTGTTTTGATCTCTAAATCGACTCCGGTAGCAAGGATTAGTTCCGAAGATCTCTCATTGTCTTGAGATAAGCATTTCTTTCCTCTCTTCTTGATTTGGATCGAAATGTTTATGATCTTCTTGTCTTCAGATCTTTTCCCTTGTTCTATGGAGTAGATCTTTTGTTCTAGGATTGAGGGAGTATTTGTGATGCGAATTGATGTAAGACCACATGGATATGCCAATTTCCTATCTCAATGATGTTGTTATGCTTTATATCAATTTGATCTTGTGTGGATTGTTATGTTTGGACCTAATTACCATTCTTGATTGGATGTTTGTGTTGCTTGTGGATCTTGTAGAGGGATCCTCTAGATTGTATGACCGAGGGGATCTAGTGACAAGTTACCCCGCTAACAGACGTTTAGAGGATCACCTTGAAAGGTGAAGCTTGTCTCCACAAAGAAGTGGGATAGTTAATTGTGTTTGTTTTCTATACCTTGATGTGGATTGAGTGGTGATGTGTTTCTATTTGAATGTCCAAGGGGCATCGTGATAGGGCAGTTCCGTTAATGGACTTCATAGGGATCATAACTATTTAATTGCTTGAGGTGTAAATATAAGTCCCTTGCCGGTTGTCTTTTGTAGGAGAAAATCGACGACTTCTTACAGATGCATGACGATTGAGGATTAGAGTTGGTAGATCATTTTACATTGATTAACATCATAAATAAATTGAATCTCCTAGAACTCTCATAAAACCTAGTTCTTACATTTACCTTTTTACTTCTATTTCTAGTTACTACTTAGTATGTACAACTCATTTGTTGATTGTTTAGCTAATTCATTTTAAGACATCTTTAGTGATTACAACCAGTCCCTGCAGATTCAATATCTTTTTATTACTGACGACATAACCATACACTTGCAGTTCGTAACAAGTTTTTAGCGCCGTTGTCGGGGACTGCATCTATAACATTAGAGATTATCATTGGAGTTGGACTAAACTTTTCTTTTCTTTTTCTTATCTAGTTATAACCAGACTTAGGAATTCTGTTTGTTTTTGTAATTGCATCTTTTTTTTTGCAACTCAAATATGGTATTCAGATCATTGAAAGATTATGAAGCTCTAAAGTCTGCCCAAGAATTAGGGTCAATTGTTTATCCAGAAATTCAAGCAAGGAATTTTATGCTTAGACCATCCTTTTATCTCAAAGATTCAGCAGGATGAGTTTGGGGGATTGGAGTTAGAGAACCCTTATTCACATCTCATGGAAGATATTGTAATACACTGAAATATGAGGAGGTTCCAGCTGATGCTATACGATTATTGGTTTTCCCTTTCAATCTTAAGGATGCTGCAAAGAGGTGGTTTAATACCTTGCAACCTTAAAATATCAGAACTTGGAATGAGTTCGAGTAGAGATTTTTAAATAAATAATTAAATATTTTTCTCCATAAAAACCATATATTTGAGAAATTAAATTCTGAATTTTAAGCAACTTATTGGGGAGGAACTACATCAAGCCTGGGAAAGATATTCATCTCTTTTGCGTTCATGTCCACATCATGGTATCGAAAAATGGTTAATTGTATATTTATTCTATGTTGAGCTCTCTTTCTGAAATAAGATTCATTTAGATTTGGCATCTAGGGGATCTTTTATGAGAAGAAATTTGGACGAGACATATGAAATAATCTGCCGGATAACATCAAATCTTAATGATGGGTCAAGATAAAATCTAACGACTCTCACATTTAGTGTATTTGAAGATAAAGGAAAGGAAAGTGATGAGGAAAATAAACAAGAATGTGTAAATGGTAAAATTCAGAATGAACTTGAAGAAGGCATGACTTTGAACAAAAAAAATCTCCAAGATTTATTTCCCTGGTGTTGTGAATCTCTATCAAAAATGTTTGGCTAAAGGTTATCTTCAACTGAACCTATTAAAAGGGAGGAATATCTGAATGTTTATGAAGATAAATATGATTATGAAGAAGATGAGGAGGTGGTATTGGAAACCAGGGAGAATTTAGGAAAAGAATATCCAAAAGAAGAAATAAAGTTGTTGGAGCATGACTCAACTTTGTCAGAAATTATGCCACCTCAGCTTGAGTTAAAGTCATTGTCATCCAACCTCAAATATGCATTCCTTAGACCAAATTCCACTTTTCCAATGATAATCAATGCAAATCTAACCAAGTTGGAAACACAAAGACTAATTAAAGAATTAAGGTTACACAAAAAAGCAATTAGGTACAATATTGATGATATTAAAGGAATTTGTCCTTCTCTTTGCATGCATAGAATCTTACTTGAAGAAGGATATAAAAATTAATTGAACATCAAAGGAGGTTAAACCCAAACTTGAAAGCGGTGGTAAAGAAAGAAGTGCTTAAACTTCTTGATGCTGGGATCATTTATCCTATCTTATATAGTGAATAGGTGAGTCCAGAGCATGTGGTTCTAAAAAAAGGAGGGATGACTGTCATCATAAATGAAAACAATAAATTGGTTCTAACACAAATAGTCACAGGATGGCGGATGTATATTGATTATAGGAAATTGAATAAAGAAACTAGGAAGGATCATTTTCCTTTACCTTCTATTGATGAGATGCTTGAAAACTGGCAAACCACTCATATTTTTGTTATTTGGATGGTTATTCAAGATTCTTCCAAATTCCAATCCATCCTCACGATCAAGAAAAGACCACTTTCGTATATCCCTACGGAACTTTCGCTTATTGTCGTATGTCATTTGGACTTTGTAATGCTCTAGCTACATTTCAAAGGTGCATGATGGAATTTTTTTTCAAATTTAATAGAGAAAATCATGGAGGTATTCATGGATGATTTTTCAGTGTATGGAAATGATTTCGATACTTGTTTACTAAACCTTTCTACGGTTCTTCAATGATGTGAGGATGTAAACTTAGTGTTAAATTGGAAGAAATGTCACTTCATGGTTAAAGAAGGGATTGTCCTAGGGCATAAAATATCAAAACATGGGATTGAGGTGGATCAGGCCAAGGTAGAAGTAATACAGAAGTTACCTCTGCCAATAAATGTGAAAGGAGTAAGGAGTTTCTTAGGATATGCTAGATTCTATAGGCGCTTCATTAAGGATTTTTCAAAAATCTCTAAGTCATTAACTAATTTGTTGATTAATGATGTTGAATTTTATTTTAATGATAATTACATGGAGGCTTTCAAAAAGATTAAAAGTGCCCTCACCTCAGCTCCAGTAATCTAAGCTCTAGATTGGGAGCTTCCATTTGAAGTAATGTGTGACGCCAGTGACTTTGCAGTAGGAGCAGTTTTAGGGCAAAGGAAGAGCAAGATTTTACATGCAATTCACTATGCAAGCAAGACATTAGATGCAACCCAAGTAAACTATTCCACTATAGAAAAGGAATTCCTATCAGTAGTCTTTGCATTTGATAAGTTCAGATCCATTTAGTAGGCTCAAAAGTGATAGTTTATACTGATCATGAGGCCATTCGATATCTATTGGGTAAGAAAGATGTCAAACCATGACTCATCAGATGAATTTTACTTCTTTAGGAATTCAACTTAGAGATTAGAGATAAGAAAGGGGTAGAGAATGTAATGACAGATCATTTATCTCGTGTGTGGCAAAATTGAGAAAAGGATGCAGAGAATGACATACCTATTGATGATGTTTTTCCAGATGAGCACCTTCTAGCATTGGCATGTGTAAAGACACCTTGGTATGTAGTTTTTGTTAATTATTTGGCAAGTGGAGTTCTTCCCCCAAATTTCTTTAGTCAACAAAAGAAAAAGTTTTTTCAGATGTTAAGTACTATATTTGGGATGAACCACTCCTTTACAAGAAATATAGTGATGCAATCTATTGAAGATGTGTCCCCCAGAAAGAAACTAGGGATATTTTATTCCATTGTCATTCTTCATCATCTGGTGGGCATTTGGGATGTTCAAAGAAAATTGCAAAAATCCTC
>JBBMJZ010000115.1:5102602-5112744 GCA_037833815.1 Zingiber zerumbet | reverse complement strand
AAAGGACACAATATCAAGGGCTAAATTAGTGGTATACTATATTTATTCTTGGGGTACAGTTGTTAATTGGATGAAAGAGTTCACAAAAGGCAAAGAGTTGGTTAGACCCGGTGTTACTCGATTTGCCACATCATATTTAACTATGAGACGCCTTCTTGAATTGAAAGGTGAGCTAATTGCTTTTTTTGCATCTGAAAAATGGAGAGGCAGCTCACATGCTAAGAAGAAAAAAGGACAAGAAATCTGCAACATCATTTTTGACACTCAAAATTTTTGGCCAAATGTTGAATTGTGCTTAAAGATTGCATCACCACTTATAAAGGTTCTAAGAATGGTTGATTCTGATGATAAACCTGCTATGGGTTTTCTCTACAAAGCAATAGAACATGCAAAAGAGGAGATTAAGGCAAATTTAAGGAGTGCTAAAAAGAGGTAAAATATTATTGAATTTATTATGTGTTTAATTCTGATATTGAATTATGTGGTTACTGAATTTCTCACTATTTTGTAGATATGAGCCCGTTTATGCTGTTATTGATAAGAGATGGGAAAGCATGCTTAGTCAGCCATTACATGCTGCAGGATATTATTTGAATCCTCAATATCATTATAGTCAAACTTTTCAAATAGATGTGAATGTCAAGCGTGGACTTTATGAATGTATGGCCAGAATTGTTCCTGATGTTGTCGATCGGGATAAAATTGACCAACAATTGGATAGATTCAGAATGACAAAAGGATTATTTGGCATTGAAAGTGCTATTCGATCAAGGAACACAAAATCTCCAGGTATTTATTATTATTTTTAAAAAAAGTTATACTCAATTGAAAAATGTTTAAGATTTATTTTTTTTATGTTTTGTTTTTACTTTAGCTGATTGGTGGCATTCTTTTGATGCCTCTTAATCGGGGTCATCAAGTTCACAGTTGATACAAGCCTTGGTTCTAGCTGATCGGTAGTTGTACTGTCTGATTGGGCATTCCTCAAGTTGATCAAGCTGTTTGATACAAGCCCTGTTCTAGCCGATGGTAGTTACACCTCCTAATTGGGCATTTATCAACCTGAACGAGATGCTTGCATGTGCCCAAAGGATATTCTTGAGGCACTGATATGACCAATCCCTTGCAGCTAAGTTAGCAACCAGCAAACCTATACCCTCTTTAATTAGGGGAAATATTGTTTTGACATCATTTTTGTGAGTTAATGCTACCTACATTAAATACCTATTATTAATCGTTTAGTGCATGGGGAAAGAGAACAGTCAGATAAAGTAAAACAATACTCTCTCTCATTAATTATGCATGTATTATAATTTCATTAAAACATAGAAGAAGTCCCCTCGGGATGAACTAGTGGCTAGTGTATGGAGTGTTGCCACAATGAGGTATGGGGGTCAAATCCTGGCTAGTAGTCAGGTTATTGCCCTTCCCTATGCACTAGTCATTGTCTGAGCTAGTAGCCCCCGTGATTTACCTCCTCCGTATTGACCTAAGGGCGGGTTGGCGGAGGTGCTGAGGACGAGCGAATCACCTTTTGCCACAATTAAAATATAGAAGAAGAAACAAAGATCCTATGTACTTAATGTAACATTATTAATCAAAGAAAGAAGAAGAGTCCATCCAAAGATATAAAAGGATAACTTCTCTTCTAAAAAAGGGATGGATCATGGACTTTGCAGGTGTCCCTAATGATAATCTCTTCAAGAACGATCAAATTTCTTATAACTAAGCTGGCGAGTCAACTTTGAAAATCTTGAAATAGGATTAAAGTTATTAACTCTCAACTATTGAATCAACACCACAGATACATCTCCATACAAAAAATTCCAACAATCATAACTTCGATTGAGTCTTTCCATATGGAATCAATAAGCAATATTGTTGCGTTTTGGATATGACTGGTCTAAAGCTCTCAGAATTGGGTCAAGTGTCTTGTTATTTATTGTTTGATAGTGATCAACTACGACTTGGGTCTGATTGTTCGTTTATGTATTAGATTGGGTCGAACACAGGTTATCACGAGCTGAGCATTGGGTCTGAAATTCTGATTGGCTGTTTATGTATTGTATTGGTTTGGACACGGGCTATCACGAGTTGTTCCAACGTCTAGCTCGTGACACCGGTATAAGGTGCTTTGCTCAGGCTTGGATTCTATATAGATAAAAAAAAAAAGTTTTGTATGAGAATACAAGTCTTGGTTTTAGTTTCACTGAAAATGCTATTTTTCAATAGTGTTTATTATAGCAGGTTAGATAAGCTTCTTTATAAAAAAATAATGTCTAATCTGGGATAATCAATCCGGCCTTATAAAAATTTTATATCGATCATCTGAATGAATAAATTGAATAAATACATATGAAAATCCTTCATATCCTTTTGACCGTCAATATTTTTAGATCCGCTATTTCAAAAAAAAAACTTCTCAATAAAAATAAATTTGTTTAAAAAGTACGCTCTTACTCATTATCGAAAAAAACTTCTCAATAAAGATAAATTTCTTTAAAAAGTACACGATAGCACTTGATGGTATTATCAATTAGTTAATCCAGATATGGATTATGCATCTCTTCTCTATTTTAACTGCTAATTAAAAGAGAAGCTTAATTCCAACTCATCTTAGTATTCATCTTCCGAATCACATCTTCTTTCTAGATCATCTCTTCCACCAATTGTAGGACTCTAAACTAGTATTGAGTTAAAGCTTGTGTTGTTCAAAAACCTATTTAATAAGGTAACAAATTATAAAAAAAAAAAAACTTGGTTTACCTATTTAAAGTCTGTGTTGTTCAAACCTATTTAATAAGATAAAGCTGTTTATTTTTACTTTAAAGTAAAGTAGAGTTTGAAATTAATCAAGTTGTTGAGACGATTATTTAAGTTCGTAATATTTTTTTTAATATAAACTTAAGTTTAGTTTGATTAGATGAGTTATCGAACTCTCCATTCAAATTTATTTGTCACTTAATTTTTTTTATTTATTTAGTTGATCATTGAGTTTAATATTGCAAATTTATTTGTTTATTGTGAGAATTTCTTTATCTATTTATAAATTTGGTAACCCTTTTATTAATGAATATTATTCCTAATTTGTTAAGTATATTTATTTATAAATATTAATGTACTCAAAGTTTATTTAATTTAATTAGTTATTAAAGTTTTTATTTAATTAATTTTATGTATATTAAATGAACTTAACTAAATTTTTATTAAATTGAATGTTAAATTTATCTACTGACATTTGCTTCATTCAACCCTACTAATAAGTGTGCAACACTATAAGCACATGTTGAAGCAATTAGTAGCACCACTGAATCAATGATGTCATGTAGATGTGTTCAAGTCTTTAGGGTTATGATATTACGATAGAATATTCAGATAATTACTCAGGTATTTACGGTTTGAATCCCATTTATGGTATATTTGTAAAAAAATTTCTCCAAATTAGGAGGTATAATCAAAAGATGCTAAACTTTTAGATTGACTATCGCGTATGCTTTCAAATTTACCCTGATGGTTAATAAAAAACTTCGGTAAGATATATATATATATAGTCACTTATTTAAATCGAAATAGTCAAAATAAGATTGCATGACTTAACAAAAGTTTTCTAACCTTCTTTTCATTTAAATCCTCGTGGCTCTATGTTTTTAGAAACAAATCTTAGGCTTCTCAATTGGTTTATTCTAGTGGTAAGTGAAATTTTTTTATAAGGTCGGATTGATTATTCTTAGAGATAGTCAATACAGATAATTAGGATTATCATTTTTTTCCTTTTCTAAAAGGAAAAAATGATAATCCCAGTTAGTCTCATTAATTATCTCTAGAATAATCAATCCGGTTTCATGAAAGTTTTCTATCGGCCATCAAGGTAAATCGAAAAAGTGTATGCGGTGAGCAGTCCTACCATGGTAGCCTGGTAGGAATCCAGGTAATCACCCAGGCATCCACTGTTCGATCATCAGCTATGACGTATTTGCAGGAATTTTCCCTCTAAATGGTATGAGGGGGGGTGCAATCAAAGGATCATGGGCTTCTGGACTGTCCGTTAAGTGCATTTATCGATTTATCTCGATGACCGATACAAATTGTTATAGGGTCCAATCGATTAGTCCAAAAATAATTAATGAGACTATATATATATAGTCTCGGGCTGTCCTTTTTTTTTTTAATCATCCCTAACTTATACTTCCACAAATATCTACATGACTACTTGCCCAAAAAGGTCTCCGGCAAACATTTCTATTAATAGAGGCATTCCTTGATCCTTTGATTATGGTGTAATAAATGTGATCCCGGATAAATTATGATTGAGTAAAGATTTGATCTTGTAAAATTGGTCTTTGGCAAAAATTTCAACTAATGGATGCACATCCTTGATACTCGAATTTTGATGAATTAAATGCCATGTAGCAAATAGCATGTGGTTTAATTTGTAACTCTGTTGTGAAATTGCATACTTACTCATACCTAATTTTTTGACTATAAATGCCTTGCATTCAATAGACATGTGCTGACTCCCTCCTTGCTTTTCAATCTCAGATATCGAAGTGTTGTCGTTGTGAGAACATTTCTGATGGTTCTGTTATGTTGCTTACAGAAAATTCAGGAATGCCTACATCTTTCCTCTTCTAGTTAATGTCAAGGATTTTTGTCTCATGTGATAGAAGAAATACACTGTGTATAATCAAGAACAAACTTATCTCAAAATAACATCCTAACTCAAATACAATCAAAGGAACACAAGTTACTTCAACCTATTCCTACATCCAAGAGAGAATGCAAAGCTAAATGATTTGAAAGCAAATGTACAAACAAATATTGAATACTCTTATTATATAAAATAAAAGAGCACTCTAGTCTCTCCAAAATTTTTTCTCAATGTTGATGGAGAAATACCCTAAAAACCTCAACTATGTGCTTTATGGACACAAAACCAATGCACTCGGCTTGAGGGACTGATGCAACTATTGACATGAACCCCAAGATGAAAACTATAACACATGAAACAGAACTAATTAAAATTTTTCTTGTCCTTTTGGCAATGTGTTGGCCACATCTGAGCAACGCCCAGTCCTCATAGTATGGGTTGTACATGCATTGGACAGTGGCAGATGCAAAATTATAAGTTGAGGCTAATAATTAATAAACTGATTTAAAGGGAAGCACTTGTAAAGTATCTTAATCTATGGATTAACTTGTTATTCTGTCCTAATTTGATACGCATTGGATGGACTAGAGAGTAACACTTAAGTGCCTTGGCGATTAGTAAGCCTGCAAACTTACTCGCTAATCTATTGATTGACTAGAAATTTGAGAATATTTAGTATGGTGCATCTGCTAATTTTTAGGATTTTTTTTTTTCCAGGGAAATACTGCTCAACAAGGTATATTAACTTATCAGAGTGAGGAATTTATGAATGCTGTTGAAGTTAGACAATGGGAATGTGGAAAGTCATTAAATTATATAGCTGCAAAACAGGGAATCACGATTAGAAGACATTATTGTCTTGGACATGGTTCTAATGGTACAGCAACTGAGGAGGATGCTCCTCGTAATATTTTACAACATAGTATATGGGACAAGGAGGTCGAAGTTGCACAGGTATTTTTGCATTTTAGAAAAAGCTTTTGTCGTAGACTTTATCATGGTTATGCCATTCTCATTATCTTATAGTATAAACAAGCAATACCTTTGGGAACATTGAAGAAAAATATAAAGAATGCTCCGCCTGTGAGAGATTTTATTGGAGCTTTAAGACAATCTTATTGACGGACTGGTTTTCCTGCGATTATAGCTGAGGTTAAAAAGGCCTCATCAAGTAAAGGTGTCTTGCGTGAAGATTTTGATCCTGTGAGCTATCTTCTTCTGCTACTCTTATCTCCCATGCTTATGAATGATTGAATAATGAGGCATTACACCAAAGTAATCTGACAGTAATTATTTTTTATCTCTGTGAAAGTTTACTGTTCCCGCAACTGCAATAACATGAAAGTTTATTTTTGATCATGTCAGGTGCTAGGACATGAACCGCAATATTTTTTTTCAGCATATTTGTTACATCCTGAGATTCCACTTTTTTGTTCAAGGAATTGTCTGGTTCGTTTTTGTTCTTGAGAAGTAAAGGCTTGTTCCTATTTTGTGTCTACTTGTTAGCTGCACCATACTACAGATGAAAAAGCAGAAATTTTAAGAACTTGTTGAAGTCAATAACATTCTTTATAGGTCTTTTTATAGCTTGCATATCTGAGGAGTAGGTCGAGATATGGTTTGTTATTTCTTGTGTTTAAACTGAAGATTATCAGAAATTTACCTACTATAAGAATCCTTGGAACCTTAGAAGCTCCAATTTTATGATATATATTTTCTGTTTCTTTCCAAATTCAAATGTTGACATTTTAATATAGAACTGTGTAGGAAACCTTTGTTATGATATTAAGTCTGCTTGGAGAAGTCATTCTCCCAGACATAAACAACTGAATATTTACACTGTCTCTGTTGTGGAACTATATTTGATTCTCTGCAAGTTAATGACAGGTTGAAATAGCCAAGGCTTATGGGAAAAATGGAGCAGCATGCCTAAGCATTTTGACAGATAAAAAATATTTTCAGGTGAGTTAAGTTCTAACTACATTATTATGGTTGTGATCTAATCTCAGACTTTGCATCCCTATTCAACATGTTCATCTCATTGACTTTTCAACGATCTTTTATCAAATAGGGAAGTTTCGAAAATCTTGAAGCTGTACGTAAATCTGCAGTTCAGGTTTGTACAATGTGATTTCTTTAATGTCAAATTGACTTAGATTACTTATTTGTTGGTTTCAATGTATTGAGTAATGCAGTGCCCCTTCTGTGCAAAGAATTTGTCATTGATTCCTGGCAAATTTACTATGCTCGTTCCAAAGGTGCAGATGCGATCCTTTTGATTGCTGCAGTGCTACCTGATGTTGATATCATGTACATGACGCTGGTTTGTAGGGAACTTGGTTTAACAGCAATTGTTGAGGTATATGATGGGCTTCAATGGATAACTTATTATGTCCTTACATATGGGAATTCTTTCATTCTCCTGTTCTGAGGATTACCTGTTCTTCACATGACAAACCACCCTTTTGAATGTTTAAGCTCCATCAAATCTCTCTTAGGGGAACTCTATAGTAATTTCCAGCAACAAAAACGACTCTTAGCTAAAAGTGATTCTTGTAACACGAAAAGCAATTCACAAAAAAGGTGTCTTTTAGCTTATAATTTTAAATAACTTGTTGAAATCGTAGGTGCATAATGAAAGGGAAATGGATCGTGTTTTGCAAATAGATGGACTTCAGCTTATTGGAATCAATAACCGTAGCCTTGGTATGACTCATTTAATGTGATCTGCTAGATAACTTACTCCAAATAGTTTGAATGCACTGGATTTTACGCTCATGAAGGATAATTTTACTGTCATAGTAGATTGGAAAATAAACCCGAAATTATTTTGGTATTTAATTTGTTTGCTAGTTTAGTACTCAACATGTTAATTATAGGAATTCAAGGATTGTTCTATTTTTTTTTTTTTTTTGTGTGTAATATACCAATATGTAGGAGCAAGCCATGTTAATTTATTCTGCAATCAAACAAATGCTCTTGAATTGTTTTCGTCTCTTTTTGTGTACGTAGGATACAATTTTGGAAGTTCGTGAGTGGACTGAATTCTTTGAGTTTCTTTAATGATTAGCAAGATTCATTTGTAATTACTTCTCAGTTCTATACAAATATAAACGTGCACGTCTATGTTAGTAATATCATCATTTGGTCGCTAATTAAAAAATTAAGCATAAATATAGTTTCTGTTCAGCTTGTTTTCTCTACGGAATGCTTAATTTTATGCTGCTACAAATTTATCGTGAGACTTAACTGCAATACGATAGGATGATAATAATGGTGTTCATATGTTTAATTATTCCAAGTTCTTGCTTAATCCATAAGGGCATCCGCATTGGTATAACCCTCACCACCTCATCAAAAAGCGAGGTTCATGTGTCACATACACATTATATTTACATTTTCATTCTTTCACATTCATTTTAACATTAGCACTCATTATTGTGGAGGATCACATGTCATATACATATTATATTAACATATTCATTTTTTTCACATTCATTTTAACATTAACATTAATTATTTGTGTAGCTCATTGTCCACTCATTTATTTTTATTTTTATTTTATATTAAATAAATATAATTTTAATTTTATTTATACAATTTAATTAATTATTATTTAAATAAATAATATTATTATTTTTAAATTTTTTAATTTTTTTAATTAAAAGAACACGGGAGGACACTCATGTGACCCTCCTATGTTTCTCTCCGAATTTTATTTTATTATTATTTTTTTTATAAAACAAACCTTTAAATGCGTTCCGTGAATTGAACACATTCAATGGCATCAATGACATGTTAGAATTAACATCCGTCTCATATTGATTTTAACACCAATAACGTGTTATAACACGAGCACGGATCCTCTGATTTGCAATTTGTGAACCAGAGGATGATTCATTTTATGGATTGGTCTATTTTAATGGACTTCATCACTTAAATAGATGGAGTTCATCATAATCCACCAATCATAATTAGTGGATCATCTTTTGGTCGGTCTAGAGGATCCCGTCCAATTATAACACACATCAATGTGGAAGCCTTAGGTACGGATTTCATGACAATAACTTTCACTCCCTTAAAATATTGAATATATTCTTCTTCATTCTATTGATTCCTCTTACTATTTCCAGGTTGTTGGAGAGAGTGGGTTATTTGTTCCTCAGGATATTTCATGTGTACATGATGCGGGGGTTAGAGCGGTGAGTCTCCACTCTTTGAAGTCATAATTTGCTAAACTTATTATGCTATATCTTCAATGCTTCCACTTACTTTATAATATAAAAAATTCCTATCTTTCATCTAGGTGTTGGTCGGAGAATCTCTCATCAAACAGGCTGATCCTGGGAAGGCAATATCCGAACTCTTTGGAAAAGATATATCGAAATAAAAGCTTCACCGCTACGAGAAAGACTGAGGGCTCAACTGATGAGCACTAGGTTTAACATGTAATAAAAGCTCCGTTAATCAATGGGTTTTGGGTAGTCTTGTCGTTTGTGTCGTGTACTTCTGGAGTATTTCAGTTGGCTTGTGTTGAGAATCTCTAGTGCACGTGTGCCATGATGGTTTAAAATTTAGTTTATACTTCTAAATGTATTTGTTTTTTTTTTTTTTAATTTTAACTCTTTAAGCCACATCAATTCACTTAATTTACTATCATGTATAAATTTTGAGGGACTCTTATATAAAAAATCTAAAATGAAATATCATTTATCTAAATGAGATATAATTTTTTTTTTAAAATTTAACATATTTTAAACTCAAATCTAGTACACTATTTAACATACAATTTTTAGTTTGATGGTAACATATAGGTACAAAAAAAATTATAATGAAGTATAATTTTTCCTAAATTTAGTATAATTTTTGAACATATATTTTTTAGTACGTGGTAAAATATAGGTATAAAAAATCTATAATGAGATATAATTTTTCTTAAATTCAGCCTCATTTAAATTAAAATCTAGCATATGAGCACTGTTTATAGTACATCGATCAATAACATCTATATATATCTGATGCGGATGCAACTTAGGGCATAGGGGGTAATTAAGGAGAAGAAGGGGGCAGTTGGGTCTTTTGACACATTAAGGGTTTTAGTGTTTATAAGAAACACTGTTCACACGGGCAAAGGGAGGCCATTGTTCTTCCGCCGTCGCCTCCATGACCAGAGGAGGGTCTTCTTCTTCCTTCGCTACTACCACCGGGAAGATCCATCGGCGACAACCGCCTCTAGGCCATCCCTCCCTTCTCCACGTCGATTCCCCCCTTTCCTCCTCGTGACGCCACCACCAGACCAATGTCGGCCACCGCTCCTCTCCCTCCCTTCGCGCCGCTGGCCACAGCCCTTCTTCTTCTCCCTTCGGTCCTCTCGCCGGCCGACGACGCCACCAGGGGACTGTGCCGCTAGGGATGGCAATGGGGTGAGGCGGGGGCGGGTTTGCCATTCTCATCCCTGCCCCGCTCTCATTTTTTCGGATTCGGGAATTCCCCC
>JBBMJZ010000115.1:5075619-5085721 GCA_037833815.1 Zingiber zerumbet | reverse complement strand
AAGTCATTCTCTTCCTCCTAATCTAAGTCTTCATCTTATAAGAGGAAGAGAGCTTTGTGAGAGGTTGTACTCCACCGAAAAGGAGTAAGCTCTAGCCGGAGATTGCCGGGGACTGATCCACCGAAGGATCAAGGGTTCGTCCACCTCAAAGACACGCCGTGGAGTAGGAGCAAGCAATCTCCGAACCACGTTACATCGAGCTTGTTAGTGTTTGTATTCTTTCTTATTTGCTTTCATTCTAGTTTTTGTATTTCCGCTTGCGCACACTAACCGTGTAGAGAAGAAAGGGATTTAGGGGTAACCTAACTATCCAACCCTTCTTCTAACCGGCCACCGATCCTTCACAAAATATACTAAATTTAAGAAGAATTATACCTCATTTTACTAAGGAGAAAGTTAATTTTACATACAAGGAGTTTAAGACAATTAGTCCAAATTCTTTTAACTTGACTAAATTTATTTCAATACCATTATAATATATTTGTTCAAAATTACTAATAACGTATAATCATTTTAGTCAAAATTATTATAATATATAGCAGTATGCTTGAAAATATTATAATAATTTTAGTTAAATTGTTCTATATTAGAATAAAATTATTGCATCATAGTAATTTTAGTCAAAATTGATTAAATACCACACCACTAGAAGAAAGATATTTTTTAAATAAAAACGGATGGAATGTTATTTTAATTTATTTAACAAAAATTAAGGTGCCTTTGGGTGAAAGCAACAAAAATTAAAAGGATGCCCAAAATTATATAAGTTATTAAAAGAGTGTTTTTTTTAATAAAAAAAAGTCAGCTCCATCCGATGTTTTATTATGAGAATACAATAATGTTGAGATATTTAAGGTATAAAATATCTAGTGAGAGGTTTTTTAAAATTTTTTAAAGATACCCTTTTCATAATTTATATAATTTTGAACTCCTTTTGATTTTTATCTTATTTGTTGAAAATGAAATTGTCTCAATTAAATAATGGGACATTATTGAAATAAAAGGGTTTTTGATTTATTGTTTTATCTGTGACAGAGTTTCCTGAAGACTTCCCCAAACTATCCGATTGGCCCTGTGGTGGCCAAAGGGGCCGATTGGCCCTATGAAAATACAAGTGGCAGAAGGATGACGATCTGTTTATTTATAGACAGCCGATCCTAGGGGCAATGAAAGCCTTACCTCTAACCCACGGTCATCCGGGATAATAAGTGGTGACATATTTACCATATAAAATCACAGGGTCGAACCACGTGGCTGTCAGAGTGTAAATCTCCGGATCTGTGCAATTCACCCCACCACACTTTACTATCTCAATTACTATGATTTACCTCCCTTGTGATGGCTAGGATCAGGTGTAACGGGGACATGGAAGACGAGCGATTTAATCTTTTGTCATAATGAATACCTTAACCTCTTCCAAATCCTTCCATCCCGTCCAATTTATTGACTTTATTAGACAATAAAAGTCATAGCAATTAAACAATGGCTTTGGAGTTCATGTTTACACGACTCAATTTGACTTACATTTTGAATATTTTATAGTTTGAACTAAACAAATTTGAATAGTACAAAAGGCGATCGGTACCTATCTTATTTATAAATATAATAATATTTAATTATGATAATAGTTATTCTAGTCAAATTTAAAAAATATAATACAATATATAAGTTATAAATATATTAGGTAATAATATATCTATTATAATATAAAATAATATAGATTATATATATATATATAATGGAACTAAATTAAATAATGAAATTTTGTTTGCTTAAGTCACATGACCCATTTATAATTCATCTAATCCGTTTAATTAAATTAGGTATAATTCACTTATAAATGGATTATGTGTGAGTTGGAGATTTTAAATTACTTACTATAAATGAATTAGGGTCAAGTTTAGATTAAATGCGTTTTAAGTCAATGAGATACAATCTATTTATAATTTGTCTACCTACATTGTCACCCTTGTGATACTGAGACTACAGAAGTTTTTCTCATTTACTTTATCTTTGTTAAGCATAAAAACCAACAAGTTCTTTTAAGCATGCAAGTGATGGTATTTATTATCGGTGAAACAAGGGACAGTATCCTCCATCTCCACCGACAGAACCCTATAATATTAGGAGTTCCACTGTCGGCAGGGGGGGCGACCGCCGATGTCGCCCCCCCGGATCCACCCCTACGGGTGAGGAATAAGTTTTAAATCTTGAAGTTAAAATATGTGGAAAGCCTTGGAGGTGACTGCATTGAGTAATCCCATAAGGTAATACCCTATCACCATTCATTCTATTAGACATTGTATACTAAGGGCATCTTGTTAAAGTTCTATAGAAGCTTTTTTTTTTACGATCCCAATATGTCAAATCATACCATATCAATATTCTAAAAATCTATTGAAATATCTCCAATAATTAGAATTCTAAATGATTTTAATATAGTTCAATTCATAACATGTAATTGTATGGTTACATGCATATGCCATGCTACAAGGATAAGGTTATTCGACGAAAATCAGACAACACATTCTCTGTAACAGTGACAAATAAAATATGTATACAATTGCCACAAGATTACTCACAAGCTATCAACAGCCCACATGACTAGAATATACATAACAACGCAATTATATACACAACTCACATGGCTGGAATAAAAAGAAACATAGTCATGCAGTTGTATAATAAACATCCTACACGGCTGTACTAAAACACAGCGGAAGCTAAAAACAATACATAGCATACACGGTTGGTACAAACACAAACACGCAAAATAATACACTGACTGCATGTCAGCATGACTTATACCACAATACAAACCCAAAACGAATAAATGTGGCCACAAGGCTCAAAACTATAAACAAAACCACATAACACAATATCAAACCAAATATAAAGTACCAATAGCGCAATATGAAATAGCACAGAAAACTGATATCAGATGTGACGTGAGACTGGCAGTCAGGATTCTCCAAGCAACTCCATAAATCCTCTACTTGCTACCTGGTGAAAGAAAAACCAGTAAAAGGAGTGGTGAATGCAGATCACTCAGTGGGTAATAAGAATATGGTAGTGCATGGACAAAAGTGTAAGGCGATAAAAAATATACAGTCTTAGTAGGGAAATAATAATATGATCATATATGACATGATAAACATACATACCCGTACCGGTCTAACACATATGGTATAACAATCAATAAATCACTAGGGATCAACAATAGACCTGCTCATAACACCTGGACAATATATGTGATAGTATAACCATGTATAATAAAACAGTAATAGATCATCAAATGTGAGAGCAATATTCCATCACAAGAATACCACATATGTGGAAGCAACGCTCTACCATAAATAATCCGCAGTATGTGGGAGCAACGTTCCACCACAAGCAATCTGCAGTATGTGGGAGCAATGCTCCACCACAAGAAATACAACATATATGGGAGTAACACTCTACCACAAACAATACAAATGACTAAAACATCTAGCTATCTAGCTAGGGACTGCACAAGATCACTCTACCACAGATCATTATGGGCAGTCCAAAATGTCAGGGTCCCTGTTTGTGTGAGATCACTCTATCACAAATCACTGTAGGTAAACAGGAAGTAGCTATCTAGCTACAGGTTGCGCGAGATCATTCTACCACAGATCACTGTGGGCAGCCCAGGGTATAATAACCTAAGGATAAAACCACAAGCAAACCTTCATATGTGGGAGCAATGCTCCACCACAAGAAATACAAGTGACCAAGACATATAACTATCTAGCTAGGGATTGCGCGAGATCACTCTACCACAGATCACTGTGGGCAGTTCAAAATGTCAAGGTCTCTGTTTGCACGAGATCACTCTACCACATATCACTATGGGCAGATAAGAAGTAGCTATCTAACTACGGGAGGTGCGAGATCACTCTACCATAGATCACTGTGCACGGTCAAGGATATAACACTCACCTTCGACTGACTCTGATCTCAACCTACAACGGGATGGTGCCCTGGCTAACGGGATACATGCAAGTCAAAATATATAACAATCACTATCAACTGGCTCCAACTACAAGGGAGCAATGGTCGTTAAACTAGCTCATACCACATGAGAGCAATGATCGTCAAACTAGCTCATACCACATGGGAGCAATGACTGTCAAATTAGCTCATACCGTAAGGGAGTAATGGTCGTCAAACTAGCTCATACCGCAAGGGAGCAATGGTCGTTAAAATAGCTCATACCACATGGGAGCAATGGTCGTCAAGCTAGCTCATACCGTAAGAGAGCAATGATCGTTAAACTAGCTCATACCGTAAGGGAGCAATGGTCGTCAAAGTAGCTCATACTACAAGGAGCAATGGTCGTCAGCATGTATATAATGCAATAATGAACATGATGTAAATAACCATGATACCGATACAATGATCATCAATGCAACAACTCCCTCAACATAGGTATAATATAATCAACATGATCCTCCAATAATGCACATCAAACACGTGTGCACACACCACATGGGTATAATCAACATAATACCTCCAATAATACACACCAGACATGTGTGAATACTCAATATAAACATAATCAACTAGATACCTCTAATAGTATACACCAAACATATGTACACACACTACAACACAGGTATAATCGACAAAATACTTCCACTAGTACTCACCAGCCACCCATATACACACAACAAACATGTGTACACTCACAACATAGATATAATCATCAAGATACTTTCAACTAAATATATTGGACACGTGTGCACATAACAACAAAGGTCTAATCAATAAAATACTTCTAATAGAACTCACCCGACATATATGCACACACAACACACAATAGATCTAGCAACATGATCCATCAATCACATATACCTATATGCATGAAAAGATCTAACATGCGTCTACTAACCACATCTATAATACATAGCAACACCTATACACGTGTGCACACTAATATATGCATAATCATCATGATAACTCCTATAGCACACACTAACCTCGTGTGTACGCTATGCATATAAACAATCTAAATATAAATTCCTATCGTACACACCCTACACATATGTACCCTACAGAATAGGAATATCAAACAGTAAGATTGTATAGACAATAAAAAGATCATCTCAAAGATCAAGCATATAAGTATCAAGCATAGATAAAATACAAGTAGAGTCAAGGTAAAGCAGCCTAATCCATCAAATAATCCATGTACTAAGTTCAAAGAACTATAGAGGCCAAGGAAGAAGTACCCACCTTTAATGTACCTCATGCCAAGAAACTCCCCACGTCGAGACGCTCATCTCTAACAGAGTCCTGTAACACAAAGTACAGATTAGAAATCCTATCATGTATCCAAATAGATAACCTAAATCCAAATCCAATTAGAACCCCCCTAATTGGACCATCCGAATCATCAATCAACTCCAATTACTCACCTAAACCTGGATGCTCCACTTTTGACTTGAGGTCGGTGTGCCTACTATCAGAAAAGTGGTCGAAGCTAGATGAAGCCACTAATATACCAATCGAGCACCCCAATTCGAAATCAGTTCATCCACTTCTGAGAATTAAACCCTAACATTCAATCAACAACATTTAAACTAACAACTTACTCCAAATTAGAGACACCTTTGTTGACTCTCAGTTGTAGAAGGTGCTACTGGAAGTTACAACCAAAGTTAGGTGAAGTTACTGCCCTTTATGTCAAGTACCCCAAATCAACACTTGTTGGTCGGAATTCAACAAGGCTGTAGTTCTACAGATTGGATCTGTAACCCATATGCAGATCAGATGAGTACCATGGTTGAGAAAGGAATAGAGGTAGAGATGCTCACAATGGTGGTTGTGATTCAAATCTGGTGAAGGGAAAATGGTGCGGCAGTGGATAGATTGCTAGGGTTATGCTGCCAATGAGCCTTCAACCACTACTCTAATTCAGTTCTCAAGCCGGGAAGGAGGGTAGCTCTAGCCCTTCATGCATCAATTCCCCTTTCTAGCACCAGTGACACCTAGCGATCGACCAATGATGAGATCGGGAGAGGTGTGGCAGTGTTTGGTAAATTGGGGAGGCGGTAGTGGTAGCACCTACCGAACAACTGTGGCGACATCGGGGAAATCGCGCGAGAGAGGATAGGGTTGGCATCGAGCAGCGGCAGCCTACCATGGGACCTTGGTGGTCGGTAGGGTCGCAGAGAGGAAACCACGAGGATGAGAGGCTCGGGAAGATTAGAAGATCGGGTGAGGATGAGGGGTTTCATTACCTTATACTTAGGTTAGAATATGCAACATAAGTTAATTAAAGTTTAATCAAATCAATCAACTCCCAACTTAATTGGGCATTCCAAACAGGCTTTCTTCTAGTCCAAACGATTCATCATCTCAAAATGAGTCATACGGACTCCGTTTAAATCCCAAAATTTTTTTTAAATATTCTCAAAAAATCTAATAAGGTTATTACTCCAATATCACTTATTATTAAATTTGCCATATTTTACAGCATATTACATCGATTTTGAGACAAAAAAAGTAGCTTTGAAATTTCACTACTGCTCTTGAATTATAAACTTCAAACCTTACACCCATAATGGTTAGAACTTTTTTGTTTAGCTTTTTCATTTCACAAACCTCTTCAAAAATTACCCTAAGATATGAACACACAATCATATATATTTTTACATATACATGTTCTTCGAACCAACTAAGTGCTGGAGGTGACCGACTCGGTCATTTGGAAAGCTTTCACTGCCATCAGAATAAATTAGAAAGCATGCGACACTCCTCACCGTGCAGCCAACGTCCTAAATTTTTCATCTCACTGTAAGAACATGCCCTGTAATATGTCGTAGCTAGGAATCGAAAATGAGTGCTTGGTTAATCCGTCAAACGCTTTATCTATGCACCATTAAGGTTTTAGTTTGGTACAACACATATATAGTTATTTAGGGATTATTGAGTTTACTTAAATAAGTTAGACTAATTCAGTACAAAAAAACCATGATTTTGGGATGAAATTTAGGGATGAAAATTTTTCATCCCAAATTTACAACAAATTTTGCAATGAAAAAAGAAATCATCTCAATTTAGCAATGAAAGGGTTTCGTCGCTAATTCACAATAATAAGATATTTTGTCACAAAATTTATTGGCAATTAGTAATGAAATTCATTATTCGTCGTAGAATTTGTGATGAATAAAATATTCATTGCAAAATCAGCGACGAATAAAATATTTGTTGCAAATTATGCAATGAAAATGATATTCATTGCAAATTCTACAATGAATTCATAATTCATTGCAAAGCTAGGAAAATATATATAATTGATATAGGAAATTTTGCGATAAATCCATAGATTCGTTGTAGATTGTTAAAAATAATAAAAATAAAAATACATTATCGGCAATTCATGTTAAAAAAATCATTGATCTCAATATATTAGGTCAAATTGATATTTGAGGACATGTATATAATCAAGAAATTTATACAAATACATAGGGACTAGTTTCATATCATTCCAAACTCTTTACGTCCCTCAATAAGTTTCAGACACATTTATATGTATATATATTTATTTTTAATTTTGTGATGAATCTATGGATTTGTTGTAGAATTAGAAAAAAAATATAAAAATATAATGTGTCCAAAATTTGCATATGGACCTAGAGAGCTCGGAATAACATAAAATCAGTTTATATATGTTCATATAAATCTCTTGATTATAAAAATACTCTTAAACATAAATTTAACCAAATATATTATTATGAGTACTTTTTATAACATGAATGTGTCTGAAAACTCTAATTTGTGTTTAAAAAAATCATTAATTTCAATATATTATGTCAAATTGATATTTAAGGGTATTTATATAATTAGAAGATTTATACGAATACATAGGAACTAGTTTCATAATATTCTGAGCTCTCTAAATCACTCAACCAGTTTTGGATATATGTGTGTGTGTGTGTGTGTGTGTGTGTGTGTGTGTGTGTGTGTGAATTTGTCACAAAATTAGTGATGAATCAAAGAATTTATCGCCAAATCTATGACAAATACTAGGGCTTGTCCCCAATTATGCGGCGAATCTATGGATTCATTGTAGAATTGGAAAAAAAATATATGTGTCCAAAACTCGAATATGGACCTAAAGAGTCGGAATGACATGAAATCAATTCTTATGTGTTTGTATAAATCTCCTGATTATAAAAATACTCTCAAACATAAATTTGACCAAATATATTTTTATGAGTGCTTTTTATAATATGAATATGTCTGAAAAATCTAATTTATATTTTAAAAAATCATTAATCTTAATATATTGTGTCAAATTAGTATTTAAGGAATTTTATATAATTAGGATATTTATATGAATATTTAGGAATTGGTTTCATGTCATTCTAAGCTCTCTAAGTCACTCAACAGGTTTTGGACACATTTATATTTGTTTATATTTTTATTTTCAATTTTACGATGAATCCACAGATTCATCGCAGAATTGGGGAAATATTAAAAAATATAAATGTGTCTGAAACTTGCATATGGATCTAGAGAGCTTGGAATGACATAAAGCTAGTTTTTATTTGTTAGTATAATTCTCTTTATTATAAAAATATACTCAAACATAAATTTAATCAAATATATTATTATGAGTGTTTTTTATAACATGAATATGTCTAAAAATTTTAATTTATGTTAAAAAATCACTGATCTCAATATATTAGGTCAAATTAATATTTGAGAATATTTATATAATTAGGATATTTATATGAATACATAGGAACTTGATTCATGTCATTTCAAACTCTCTAGGTCACTCAACAGGTTTCACACACACACATTTTATTTTTATTTTCAATTCTACGATGAATCCATGGATTCATCACAGAATTGGAAAAAAAAATAAAAAATGTATAAATGTGTTCAAAAGTCGCATATGGATTTAAAGAATTCAGAATGACATAAAACAAGTTACTATGTGTTTGTTTAGTTCTCTTAATTATATAAATTACCTCAAATATCAATTTTACTTAATCTATTGAGAGTATTAATTGTTTAATATAAAAAAATATTATGTCAAATTAATATTTGAGAACATGGATATAATAAGGAGAATTTGACGAACACAAGGAACTAGTTTCACTCTAGGTTAATCAACCGATTTCAAAAACATTTAGAGTTATTTTTTGATGTTAAAAAATTACTGATTTTAATATATAGAGTCAAATTGATATTTGAAAACATTTATATAATTAGGAAAACTAGACAAACATATAGGAACTAGTTTCATGTCATTCTAAGCTCTTTAGGTATACATGCGAGTTTCAGACATATTTATATATTTTTTTATTTTTATCCCAAAAATGTGTTTGAATCTGTGGATTATGTGTGTGTGTGTGTGAGAGAGAGAGATAGAGAGAGAGAGAAACCTGTTGAGTGACCTAGAAAGCTCGGAATGATATAAAATCAGTTTCTATGTATTCGTATAAATCTCCTGATTATATAAATATCCTCAGACATCAATTTAATTCAATATATTGAGATCAATAATTTTTTCACACAAATTAGAATATTCAAACACATTTGTATTATAAAAATACTTATAATAATATATAGTCAAATTTATGTTTGAGGGTATTTTTATAATTAAGAGATTTATACGAACATATAGGAATTAGTTTCATATCATTCCGAGCTCTCTATGTCCCTCAACTGATTTTAGACACATTTATATTTTTTTTAATTTTTATTTTCAATTTTATGATGAATACTTCGATTCGTCACCAAATCCACGATGAATCTAGCAAAGAATACATTTGTTGCCAAAACCCTAGAAATTAAACACTTAGCTGGTTCCCCCATCCCCCCTTCTTTTTTCCCCTCGACGACGACAACTTCGGTGGCTATTCCTCTCCGGCTGGTAATGTCTATAAGGTCCAGCTCTTTCTTTTAAAAAAATGAGAGAAAATTTAAAGGGGGAGTATAATAATAAATTTTCTTTAGGAATAAGTAGGAATTTAAGGGGCTAAATCGTTATTAGCCAATTAATGGACTTATGGGCTCGGTCTAATTGATAATGAATGGATTTAACTTGGTTGCTTATAAA
>JBBMJZ010000115.1:5056375-5067551 GCA_037833815.1 Zingiber zerumbet | reverse complement strand
TAAGTAGTCCGAGCCGGGGACTTTCCTTTTCCACTCGTGGGTCGGTTTAATTTTCTTTGACAAGATGTCGACTTTCAACAAGCACTGGAAAAAATATTTTTTCTTCCTGTGCCTTCCCGAGCGGCCAGACTTCCCGATCAGCTAGCAGCTCGAAGTGGCGCCTCAGCCTCCCCTAAAACAATAAAAGAGTCGATCGGACTACCTGAACGCCGCATCGATGTTGGTCGGTTAGAAGTACGACATCCACAAGTTGCTACTTGAGAGTGTCTTATACATCTTTGGCCTAAGTCCGATTCGCACCCGGCTTTTGACCAGCCTAGGTATGAGACTACTTTACTTTTTTTCCTAGATTCTAACTTATTTCTCTTCCTCTTTTGCAGTCGAAGTCATGTTGCACACTGGAAAGAATATTTTTTCTTCCTGTGCCTTTCCGAGCAGCCAGACTTCTCGACCAGCTAGCAGCTCGAAGTGGCGCCTCAACCTCCCCTAAAACGATAAAAGAGCTGATCGGACTACCTAAACGTCGCATCGATGTTGGTCGGTCAGAAGTACGACATCCATAAGTTGCTACTTAAGGGTGTCCTATACATCTTTGACCTAAATCCGATTCGCACCCGGCTTTCGACCAGCCTAGGTATGAGACTACTTTACTTTCTTCCTTTGACTCTAACTTATTTCTCTTCCTCTTTTGCATTCAAAGTCATGTTGCACACGTCTGTCCGGCAAACCGAAGCTCAAGGACGTCGCAATCAATGCTGCGGCTGTTGAGGAGCTGGTGAGTCACGACCTGATTCGGTCGGCTCTCAGGAAGATCTGCAAGATGAGAGCGGGGTAGCTCCCATCATGGCAAGCGGAGGGGCATTCAACCGAACGCCCAGCATTGGAGCGGATGGTGGATCGCTCCCTCCATCCGAGCAGCTCCCTGTCACTAAGGCCGAGGGTTCGGCCTCCACAGGAGAGCCACTTTCAAGGCGCAAGAGGCTCTGACTAGAGTCCTCACGCTCCGCTTCCTCAGCGGTGAGGATCGTCAAGCGGGTCGAGACTTTGATCCCTACTCCCATACCAGAAACAGCGGCGGCTTCATCATCAGATCGGATGCCCTCGCTTGCTGAGCTGCTGCAAGGGACTATCACCACATTGCCAGTGGCCTTCATGCCACCACCTTCGAAGCCCTTGAAGGTTCAGAAGTCCGGCATCCGCTTCTCGCCCGTCCGACCGAGCGACCTCAGCACAATCAGCCCCGAGCGGCCAATGCCACATAACGGCAATCCTCCATTTGCCAATCGAAGAATATAGTGAGCCGAGCACTGAGTCTTGAGCCTCAAAGCATCAGATCGTCATCCAGGGGCCGCTCGCCAAGATCTGGGAGGATGCCTGAGCCCGTGAGGCGATGATGCCTCTAGGCGCGCTTGCGAACAACCACACCCAGATGTCTACTGGGGTAAGTGTTCTCTTTGATGCACTTTCTTAATTTACCTCTGATCGGCACTAATCTCTTCTTGTCTGTCCACAGTATTGGGTAGAGAGAGCCTAACCATATGGCAAAGACTCACCTTTTTAAAGGAAGAGGTCAAAAAGTTGAAGGCTTCAAGTGGCCAATCCCCCGCCGAGCTGCAAGAAGCGGCCAAATTGAAGGTCGATCTGGAGAAGAGCACTAAGCTTCTTGAGGCCGAGCGGGGAAAAAGTGAAGAATATGAGGTGCTACTGGCTCGGCTTAATAAGCAAGTCAGCACCTTCGACAAGAGGATTGAGTCAGCCAATGCGAGGAAGAATCGGACCATTGAAGATTTAGACCTAAAGAACTAGAATGCCCGAGCTCTCAGCATGAAGCTCAAGGAGGCCGAAGACTTTTTGGTGGCCGAGAGGAAGAGCCGGTCGGCCAAAGAAACAAGGACGGGCAGGAAAGCGGGGTTGCCCCTCTAACGGACTTCATAGGAATCACTTCCATTTAGTAGCATAGGACATGAAGTTGGAGATCATGCCGACTTATCCACTACAGGGGAGAGTTGGTAATGCATCTAACTTCCTACAAGAGCATGAATATAGAGGACAGGAACTAAGCAATCTATGTAACATCGCCTAGCATTACAAGGAAACTAAAATCCTAGAATCTATCATCCTCCATCCTCTTAGCTCAACCCCTCTCAAGATCCATTCTCTCTCTTCCCTCTTCTCTTTCTCTTACTCTCTTTTCCCACTAATCTTATGTTTGTCTAGATAATTCGCCGTGCGTGCGAAGTTAACTAGTCTTAATCAATAGTCCCTGTGGATTTGATATTCTTTTATTACTGATGACGAAACCGTGCACTTGTGGTTCATAACAGTATCTAATATGAGTAGTTGGAAATATCTTGTTAATTATACTCATGTTGTATGTGCGTACATGTCTGATGAGTATTATTAGAGATTTCTTGTTGATTATGCCTATATTGAGTGTTCATATATGTCTGATGTGTACTTTTGGAGTATCACGTTGATTATACTTAAATTGTTGTGTGCACACGTGTTTGGTGTGTACCTTAAGTGTGACTACTTATTGTATGTTATATAGTGGACATCTGTTGGATCTATTCATATCTACTTACTTGGGTGATAGACTGGTCATGTGCTGGTTGTACTTATGTTGATGGAGTTGTTGTATTGATGACCATCATATCGATATCATGATTGTTTACATTATGTTCATCGGTGTGCTATATGTAGTTTAACAATCATTGCTCCCTTGCGGTATAAGCTAGTTTGACGACCATTGCTCCCTTGCAGTATGAGCTAGTTTGACGACCTTTGCTCTCATGCGGTATGAGCTAGTTTGACGACCATTGCTACTTGTAGTCAGAGACAGTTGACAGTGATTGTTATACATCTGGACTTGCATATATCCTTTCAACTTTCAACCAGGGCTTCGTCCCATGTGGGTTGAGGTCAGAGCCATTCGATAATGGTTGTTATACCCTGGGCTGCCCACAGGTTATTTGTGGTAGAGTGTTCTCGTACAATCCGTAGCTAGATAGCTACATCATGTCTACCCACGGGTTATCTGTGGTAAATTGTTCTCGCGCAGACAAAGACCTTGACATTTCAGACTGCCCATGGGTTATCTGTGGTAGAGTGTTCTCATGCATCCCTAGCTAAATAGCTAGATGTCTTGGTCATTTGTATTGATTGTGGTAGAGCGTTACTCCCACATATGTTGTATTGCTTGTAGTGGAGTGTTACTCTCACATGATGTATTCTTGTGATAGAGAGTTGCTCTCACATTTGATAATCTGTTTCTGAGATCCTATCTGCTAATCCCACATCACATTTGAGATCAGTTTTCTATGTTTTTCATATTACGCTATTGGTACTTTGTATTTGGTCTTGGTATTGTGTTATATTGACTTGTTTATGGTTTTGAACCTTGTGACCACTTTAATTCATTTTTGGGTTTTATTATGGTATAAGTCATGCCGACATGCAGACAGTCTATTATCTTGTATAGCTTTGTGTTTATACTAGCCGTGTAGGCTGTGTAGCTTTTATGATTTCTGCTATGTTTTGTTTCAACCATGTGAGCTATTTATCAACTGCATGATTGTGTTTACTTTCATCCGTGTGGGTTGCTTATAAACTGCGTAGTTGTGTTTACTTCCAGCCATGTGGGCTGTTGATAGGTAGTAAGTAGCCTTGTGGTATTGTATACAAGTTTTATTTGCCACTGCTATAGGGGAGGTGTTGTCCAATTTTCATTGGACAACCTTATTCTCAAGGCATGACATTACCTCCCACTCTCAGACTTCCTCTTAGTCTTTGATTCCCTCTTACTCTCAAACTACCTCTTAGTCTCAAACTTCCTCTCAGTCTCAAGCTCTCCCACAATTTTGACAGCAAACTCTCTCTCAGTCTCAAACTCCTTTTTAGTCTTAGACTCCCTAGCAGTCTCAGACTCCCTCTCAATTTCAAACTCCGTCACAGTCTCGGCAGCAAACTCCCTTTCAGTTTAAGACTTTCTCTTAATCTCTGCTATCATCCTCGAGGGCATCTTTTGTCTCAGGCTCTCGGCCTCGATCGTTAATGTTCTTCTTCAAAGGTGGATTCCTACATCTTCTCCCCCAAAGACACTCTATGCTGATGTCATATTTTATATCCTTAAAACAAGTCTATGCACTACATTGACTTTTGGGCAGTATTTCAGGATGTGTGACATCCTCAAAATGGTGGAGCTTACGAGATTATCAAATTCAGTCTCCTAAATACTCTTACTGACACGTGGCGTTGGATGAATGGAAATGCAACCAACGATTGTCAGATTTGCTTCTCTCCGGCTCCTATAATGATGATATTCTAGCTAACGTTGAGATACTCTTAAGATAACCATATAAGCATTCACTGAGGTGATGAGAAGCCACTTTTTTCAATTTCTCACAAACTCCACCAAGTTTTATCTTTCTTCTCTATCTTCGTTCTTCCACATACCATCTCAATTAAACTCTAACTGGAGCATCAAAGTGACCCTGAGATCCATCCCCTAGTCAGTCTAACCCTCCATTTTAGTGTATCTCAGGTCCTTTCATCTCCTTCCCCGATAATCTCCAAAATGCGTGTACATCAGCTCATTTATTGATTGATGACTTAACCGTATATGGTATTTTAGTCTGAACACATATCTTTGTATATACAAAATTAAGCAATAAATCAATAATGAATGCAATGTGATTCAAGCAGGAGAGAGGCTTGCATGTTGGAGAGAGAAAGGAAAATAAAATAAATAAATTTTAGTTGTATCAAATCATCCACGTACATTGTCGCTTACCGTTGTGCAGGGTATATTCTTTTATAATATTATATTCTTCCACATACCATCTCAAAGGACTGAGGCATCATACAGCACCATTCTCGACTAAGGGCACGTCGCCATGCACTAACAATTGTGCCACGCGGCGCCATTCGTGAGGGCACACCTCCACACACTAGACAATTGAAGAACATAATAGAATACGGGAATATATTAGTAAATTTTTTACTCATGTATATACATGTTAAATTGAATATCGTTTAGAGATCTATATTTATTATGGGATGAACCCGTAACAGGCTAATTTAGGGAAAAAATTATTTAGGACCTTTACAGAAACTCTTAATATTTTTATTACTAATTTTAATAATTTTTAATTCTAGATTTTAGTCTTTTGCAAGTTTAAATCTATGTAAGCATATGTTTAGTTATTTTAAGATTGTTTTTATTGATCAATAATATTTCCATCATCTGTTTATTTGAGAATGTCAAGTTTGCTTTTCCTATTTTTTTTGTTATTCTCCTATCAAGTGAATAGAGTTTAAATGATTATTTTTTATATTCGAACTCTCCTAGGTCAATCAAAATAGCTTCAAATTTAAATTAATCAAGTTTATTTGTTAAAAAACGATTTAAAATAAATTAAATTAAATTTTAAACGAATAAAACTGTTAAAATGGTTATTCAGTCTAATTAATTTTTTTAATGAGTTTAAACTTAATTCAAATTTGGCTTAAATTTGCGTTATTCAGATAGTGCAGAACTTTGAATTTGAATTTATTTGATTGTTTAAATTTATAATTTTATTTGATTATTTATTGAATTTAATATTAAAATTTTATTATTTATTTTTTAAAAAACATATTTGATTTATAATTCTAATTAATATATAAATAAATATTAACTCACTGAACATTAATTTATTTATTAAATTAATCTTATATATCTTAAAAAAATATAAACAAATTTTTAGTAAGTGAAAAAACAAATTCGTTAGTCCTGCTTTTTTTTTTTTTTTTTCATTCATTCACTCGGATTTTTCAGAGCAAAAGTAAAATGTTACAAGGCTTTATTTGTTTTAAAATTAAAAGAAAAACTTCTATGCTTTACAAACAACAACAGAGCAAAACGAAAATATCTAGAGATAAGAACATATTTCAAAAACATTCCACACGTTGAAACAATTTTCAATTTCAACATGCTAAAAGCAGAATTTCAGCAGCAAAGAAAGATAGAAAACA
This sequence comes from Zingiber zerumbet, assembly GCA_037833815.1. NCBI lineage: Eukaryota > Viridiplantae > Streptophyta > Magnoliopsida > Zingiberales > Zingiberaceae > Zingiber > Zingiber zerumbet. The sequence continues at coordinate 5,061,536 of JBBMJZ010000115.1, read as the reverse complement.
AGATATATCACCAATCGATTCAGCAGAAATCTAAGCCTCTGATACCAGAAAATGATGTGAATCCAATTCAGAATAAAAGTCTCAGGAACTCACAGCAAGAAAAAATGTGCTGCTGAAATCCAACGAAACAAGGAATCAGCAACCCATTGTTTGGAAACTGGAACTTAAATGCCTCTAAGTTTCAAATTATATTAAGAACCAACAAAATGAGAGCCTCATCATATTTTTTAGATTGAAAACCATCTATAATTATAAGGTGACATAAAAATCCTAAAAAAGTAAGCTCATTTAGAAAAAAAACCCCTAATAGATTACTTGCTAATTTGGATTTAAGTCATCATTACAACCCAAATTAAATAAAGCCAAAAATTGGGTTTACACGTTATAGAATTGTGCCTACTACAATAATTGACAAATTAAACTCATCTAAGACTTGAAATAGATTACTTGATTACTAACCTGCATGATTTGCTCTTTTCTAAATATGCTTCAACTGCAATTTTGATTTAACATGCTTCTTTCATCTTTTTAGCTCTAGACCTAGTAATTGGGCCTTCACTGATGCATAATGGGTCATCAAAAAGTTCTAGAATTGGATGCCCCTTCCTTTTCATGGCCTTAGTTTGGTTGGCTGCAACTTGGTCTCCATCTTCAATTCCATCACTTCTCGATTTCTGCCTAGTTGGAGCTTGCAGCACTGTCATCTTTTCCTTGGCTTGCTGCAGGTTTTCGGCGTCATCTGCTTGCTGATCATCTTGTTCCAGCCGTATGATTGGCGGCTTCTGCTTGGGATTCAACTCCTTCCTGCAACTTAGCTCAGCTGCATCATGCAACTCGCTTTTTGGTTGTTGGAATTCCTGATTCTGACATGGAATGAAGCTACTTTCAGCAACCTCAGCCCATACCCTCCCATTCTGTGACCCACCGGCTTCCTTTCCTGCCGTGGCCGTCTGACCAGCAGTGCCTGTAGGTATGACATTATTCTCTTCTGGTTGATATGCCCAGTCTCTGGCCCACGGTCGGTTAAAACAATAGCTTGTATCGTGCCCAAACATTGTGCAGTAGTCACAAAATTTTGGCTCCCGTTCAAAGATAACTCTCTGATTGAATTCCCCATCTGGAAGGCGGATTGTAACATTTCGAACAAGTTCCTTTGAGGCATCAACTTCCACAAGCACCCGGGGATGAGAGATTCTCTTTTTTGTTTGAGTCTTCTTATCAATATGAAGTGGTTTCCCTACTTTGGACACAATCATACTCAGACATGTTTCATTCCAACATTCTAGAGGCAAACCAGGCAGCTTTATCCACACTGGGACATGTTTAATCTCATGGTCATCGAACTTGAAAAACTCTGGCATGTTCTTCAGCAACAAGGGTCTTCTAAACACGAAATATGGCCCCGCAATCAGCACACCTTTCCTATCGTTTTCATTGTTAAATTTGAAAATTAGCCATCCACTGGAGTGAACCTCATGAGAGCAAGACACATTCCAAGAATCACAAAGCTTCTGAACAGCCGCCGCCTTGCCTGGTAATCTAGCTGGAAAATATCCGATGAGGCAAAACCCCCAAGCATCCTCCACTTTGTCCAGGTTGTGTGCTGGGATCTCAACAACATCAGGATCAATGCAGACTCCATTCGCAGAGGAGCCTAACCCGGCCTTGCCGGTAGTTCTGTCATGCATTGTATCAAACACCTGCTGTGCCTCCTTGCTTAGTGACTGACCCTCCTCACCAAGTGTTACCAGCACCACAAGGAATCTCACTCAAAAGTGCTGACTAGGGAGCCGAAACAGGAGGAAGATATAAAGGGTGGCGACTAGGGTTTTCAAATCATCTCTCTTTCACTCATCCTAGACATTCTTGTATATATTTTTTTAAAAAGCAAAAGTTTTTTATTTATTTGAGATTCGAACGTTGAGACTTCACTACTGGCGCAAAAATTAAGGGGGAGTTTTTTTTCCCTAAATTATCAAAATGTCCATCCTAATATTGAGCCGTATATAATTACCCAATTACCTTCCATATTATTCATGTTATTCTCACTGTTATGTCTGACCTAAATTTTCTATCTAAATAAAAAAAATAAAAATGGAACACCCATTAATGAATGAGAAAATAAAAAGAAATAAGGTCACTTCCATAAAAAGTTTTCATCGACGATAAATAAAGAAGTATATTATTATATTTTTTTAAAACTTATCAGATATAATATATTCTTTAATAAATCCGTCCAACCTTTTGCCCTTACTAGTGCACCATAATTTTGTCATGTTCTTTCTGTTTTTACAAAAAATTGGGAAAACATTTTTTTGCTCTACAAAATTGATTAGCAGATATTTGATAAATGTCACATTTTCAAAGATTAATAAAAAAATAGAGGATAAAAATTAAAAGGGCATCTTAATTATTAGCTGAAAGATAAGTTAAAATACTATTATAATAGCTATTTACTAATTTAATATTATTTTAGAATAAGTTTAATTTAGTAAAAAATAATTATATATAAATCATTTTTTTATAAATAATTCTTTATTAAATTAGTTAAAATGTTTGAACTTGATTAAAATAGTTTTAACATTATAATATTATAATAGCTATTAAATAGTTAGTAGCATGTTTTAAAGTGTTTTTATATTAATTATTTTATTATAGAATGACGTTTAGCAGTTATTTGATAGTTTAAAAATACTTTTTATTAAATTTAAGAATTTTTATTAATATATATATAATAATGCTAGAATAAAACTACTTTTAATATAAAAAATGGTAAATCATCCTTTTAACTTTTGACCATTTTTTAAAGAAAGTGTAATTTTATGTATTTTAAAAATTTATTGTAGTAGATTTGGGATATTAGTAAGGGTAATATTAAATGGCCAGAATCTGGCCAGCTAGAGTTAGTACATATAGGTATACATATGGGTATTTTAGTAATATCACATGTATATATTAATTACATGAATGTGCATGTATACATTGTAATTGGAGGATAAAAAATTCTGATTGACCAGATTCTGACCAACAAAAATTACTGTATTAGTAAATACCACTTTTTAGATATTTTTAAAAAATTATACATGTGCCACACATACAGTAATTATCAAAGGTGCACCTAAAGTTCAGCATTAACCAAAAGGCATGCCGAACTTTGAAAATGTCCCATATGCACTTTTTTTTTCCCATTTACCCCTATACCAAATTTTATATTTTCTCACTCTTTTCTCTTTCTCTCATTTCTTTCCTCTCTTCTATTGTGGTACTAATTTTTAAAAATATGCACCATGATTTAAGATCAGACCTACGTTGGGCTCGATATGAACCATATCAAGCCCACATTGGGCTCAATATGAACCATATCAAACCCACGTTGGGATGATTCTTCTGATAATATTTTTAACACATTTGGAGAAACTGAAATAAGCAATGGATGATATCGTTAGACTTCTTCCAAGCTAAAAAATCTACCGGACATGAAATGAGTCAATCGAATTTGTCTAAGTCCATCAGTGAGTTTCGATCAAAATTCACTAATAGACCTAAACAGCTCTGATTAGACTTATTTTTAAGTCTATGAATTTCTTAGACTGCAAGGAGCCTAACGATGCCCTTTATTGCATGAACCGTGTGCCTAATAAGGTCTAAGGGAGAAATGGACCTAGAGATATTAAAATATTATTCAAAAGATCAACCCAATGTAGGTATGTTATGAACCGTGTGCCTGATAAAGTTCATATCAAACCCATGTTGGACCTAATATAAACCATATCATGCCCACTTTAAGCTGATTTTTTTAATAATATTTTAACATTTCTGGAGAAGCTGAAATAAGCAATAGAGGATATTGTTAGACTCCTAGCAACTTTAGAAATATATAGAACCTGAAATGAGTCCAATAGAATATGTCTAATTCCAAAAGTGAGTTTCGGTCAAAACTCACTAACGGACCTAGACAAGTCTGATTAGATTCATTTCATGTCCTATGAATTTTTTAGGCCACAGTGAGTTCAACATTGCCTTTATTGCTTATTTCAACTTCTCCAAATATATTAAAATATTATCGAAAGAATCAGCACATTGTGAGCTTGATATGCACCATAGGCTTGATATGATTCCATATTAGACCCGCATTGGATTAATTCTTCTAATAATATTTTAATACATTTGGAGAAGTCAAAATAAGTAATGAAGGGCATTGTTTGATTCCTTGCAGTCTAAGAAAACAACAGGATCTGAAATGAGTCTAATCTAAACTATCTAGATCCATTAGTGGGTTTCGATCAAATCCCACTGATGGACCTAGATAGGTCCGATTGGACCTATTTTAAGTCCTATATATGAATTCCTTAGACCGTAAGAAGTCCAACGGTGCCCTTAATTGCTTATTTCAGCTTCTCTAGAGATATTAAAGTATTATTGGAAGAATCAATCCAACGTGGGCCTAATATGAACGTGAGTCTGATATGGTTCATATCAGGCCCAACATGGACTTGATATGGATATCAGGCCCAACATGGACTTGATATGGAATCATATCATGCACATGTTGGCCCTGATATGCATCATATCAGATCCACATTAGGTTGATATTTTGAATAATATTTTAATACATCTAGAGAAGTCGAAATAAGTAATAGAGGGGATCGTTGGACTCCTGACAATCTCAAAAATCCACAATACCTAAAATGGGTCTAATCAGACATATCTATGTTGATGCAGTGGGGCCCGCAAGAGGGGGTGAACTGCTTGTACAAATAGAGTTAAACCCTTCTCGATCTTTTAACTCAGATTAGTAGTACAATTAAATTAAAAGAAAATTGAACAACTAATAAAGTAAAAGAGACTAATTAAGGAATTACTTGGTTACAACGTAGGTGATTGTTAATCTAAGATAAAAGAAAGCACTAAAAAGATCTCCTTGGTGTAGGTGGATTAGCCTCTTACACTCGTTAAACGCTTAGAAATATGCTAAAAAATGAATACAGAAGTTGTTGAATATTTCCTAGGTCTAGGGGTCTTTTATTGTTAGGATGTATACTAAAAGCCTAGCTTTTGGTATGAACATTTATTTTAAAAATAAAAATCACAGTGGTCAAATGTCTGCATTTATGATAAATGTAGTTGTCCATTTTAGTTTATATTGTAGATAACATGGTGT
>JBBMJZ010000115.1:4997004-5008242 GCA_037833815.1 Zingiber zerumbet | reverse complement strand
GTGAGTATACCTTTTTATATATATCACATAATTAATTTAGCATCCAATATGAATAGCTTATAAAGAAAATAACAATAATAATAAATAAATTGATAATTTCATAATTGCCATTGTCTTTGATTCTTTTATGGTAAATAGAAATTTTTTTTTTAAAATGATAACAAATAGTTCTAAATAATTAAAGAACTTCTAAATCTCTTTGAAGTTTTGACGGTTATTTTTTTTCTTTGTTTGTAACATTTATTTCGATGATAAACAGATTTTGTTTGCTGTTTTTATTTTTTTACCAAAATGAAAACTGAAAAAATCTAAAATTTCTATGTTCACAAACAACAACATAAATGAATCATTTTTTGATAATATTTCTACACTTTTTGATAATATTTCTACCAAAAAATAAACCCTTTTTTGTTTGAGAAAATTTTAAAACTGAGCCCTTGAGAATCCTTGAAAAGGGCCTGCTTTATTAAGTGATTAATAGATAATCCTCCAATCCTCGAGTCATCTATGGGGTTCAATGGGATGAGATGGAATGGTGATAGGATTTCTGGTTATATTTTCAAAACTGCCTTATCTTGCTTGTTAATGCAAAGTTTATCTGCAAAGCTGCAGTTCTCATGAACTTCATGACTATTCCAGGAGTCATGCCTATGGATCCCAGGTTTCATTATTATGGTTTCTAAACAACGTGTTGCATTCAAACACGGAGTAATAAAATGACTTAATTGGTTCAAACATTATTAGGGATAAGACATTACATAGAGCACAATGGAGTATTTTAAATTATGTAGCCCACCCCCTAATAGTTGGGGCAAACATGTCTTGATGATGATGATGCCATTGAACATGAAGTGGAGCAGATTGTTCCATGTCCATTTGCAGAATGTCTTGTTGCACAACTATCATTTCCAAATTTGTCCACAATTATTGCAATTTTTTGACATGCTGGCCATCCAGTTGTACTAAAGGAACAACGCAGAGTTGAGAGCCATCATTATGATTAGTGTTTTGCATTGGGCTTATGAAGTCCTTGTTTTAGATCTAATTGAATGGGGATCTAATTGAATGGTTTTCAGTCCCAAACCGAGCCACATGTGCCAAGTAATTTAACTGGTACATATCTTTATGGTGTAAATGAGCAAGGTACACGATGAAAAAAATATTGCAATAATAGTCTGCGTTAGATGCATTACTCGAATCAGATGTCAATCCTTAGTGTCACAGTCTAACTAATTACATCATTAGCATAGTGTAGGATTAAGGAAACTGTCTTGTCCTTGTTAGAATTCTTCTCTCATGCAAGAAAAGTATTATCCTATCTGTGAATTTAAACTTGTCTGCCTTTACTCATTTTTAAAGAAGATTTTCCATGTTACCCTCCATTAGCAGTTTGTATGATGGAAATGCTTACTAGACTGATCTTGTGATCTCTCTCACTAGGCTGGTCCATATGATTCTTTAAAAGATGTGGCTGTGAAGATTTTGCAAAACGAAGTATCTACTGTTCCAATCATGTACCCATCAGCACGAGATGATGGTTCATTTCCACAACTATTGCATCTTGCTTCTCTTTCAGGGATTCTGAAACGTAAGCGAACATTGTGATGAAATTATTATGGGGCTGAATGCTTTAGATATTCATCCTGCTCTTGTTTTTTTGTTGAAATTATATATGTATTTGTTTTGTTAGCCATTGAATGCCTCACTGTTCAGCTTTTTAATTTTCAGGTATTTGCAGACACTTTAGACACTCTATTAGTTCTTTACCTATTCTACAACAACCTATTTGCAAAATACCATTGGGTACTTGGGATCCGCGAATTGAGGACCAAAGTGGGCGCCCACTAGTTGTGTTAAGACAGAACAGTTTACTCAGTTTAGCCCTTTCTCTTTTGATTCAAGGTCAATTCTCACTATCTTTCTGTTTATGTAAATCTTTCCATTTTGAAGTATTTCTTGATTTCATTTTAGATTCATAGATAATGATCTAAATAATTCATTTCATGTGGATTTTTATGCTATTCAGTCGAATATAATAGTTGATTGGCCATACGACCATCTTTATGCAAGTCTACAAATTGTGGATGCACATAAATCCTTAACTAGTTCCACTTGTTCTCTTGGGACCCTTGTATAGTTTTAGGGGAGTGTGGATTAAAAAGCTAGTTCATGTTATAAGATGAAATTGGGAAATGTGGACATAAGAACATTTTAGGAAAAGGAGTACAATTGTAAGATACATTGATTAGGACAAAGTTTAATAATATGCTTAGAAGAAGTAAAATGTGTTGAGAAAAATCTGGAGAAATGAATAATAGAAGTTAAAAATTTTTTGGTATGCTTGAAAATTTTAAAAAATTTAGTACGTCATGTCCTCTATTTAGCAATTGCCTTGCTTGAACTACTGTGACAATTGCATCCACTAGTAATCTAATGTGTTGGACATCATAACAACCACTTATTGCCTTGTTTGCCATGATGATAAATTGCAGACTCATTTCATTTGTGCTTCTAGAGGCAATGATTGAAAGAGATACAATGAAAAGGGAGATCAAATCCTTCACATTCATATGTTACACCCACATCGGGCTTCATAGTGATCCAACAAAAATTGATTCACTCTCTTTCCATCCACCCCTCCATAACCAACCACCTCCACCAGGTACAGGGCAATGTTTTTGTTGTCTTTGGTTATGACCACTCTACCTAGTTGTCCTGATTTGTGCCTTGCCAATTTGCCACATATCTTTCCAAGTGGTACCTACCTCATCAACAACTCTGTTGAAGCCCTTGTTGATCCTTTGTTGCTTGATTGACATTCTCTAAAACATTCCAATCGTGTATGCCATCCAATCCATCACCATTCACAACTAGCTCATACTCGTTGTCAATAACATCCCTCATATTATTAAAGAAGCCTTCTATTATTAACCAACTTCTCGGCTCTTGTTCAGTGCTCTTTGACACTTTTAAAGATCTACAACAACTCACCATCCTTGTTTGGGTCCATCACTGTGCTTTTCCTGACATAATTCTGGCCTTCCCAAGCCTCTTGCATATCATTTGACCAACCAAGTTGTTTCACATAGAGTTGGAACTTTGTTGACTTGCCACCCACCAATGTTCTTGTTCACCTTCCACCTTCACGCATGCAATTTCCATTGCCTCCTGCATGAATTTTGGATCTCACCAATAGCTTGTGTGTCTTTGTGGGAGATTTCATAAAAAGAGTATTCTAAAAATTTCATTCATAGTATCAAAAATAACCTTACAAGTGAATTTGCTTGGTGTTTGATAACTAAGGCTATGTTTACCCCTGCACAAGGGAGAGGAGAGGAGGGAAGCGCAGGAATTCCTATCCTCTTTTCTTCTTAGTAAATAGGAAGACAGAAAGGGGGGGATGATCCTCATTACCTTTGTTGACCTTCTTTAGTTTTGTCACTTTCTTGACTTGACCATCCTTGTCCAAGCTACCCATCAATGTCATTATGTTTTTTTTCCTTGAACTATCCTCACCCTCATTGACCTTGTCTGAGCCCACTATTCATGCTGGTCACCTTTTGCTAACCTTGTTCACTTCTGCCACCCCTCATTGACCTTGTTTGAGCTTCCCTCTATTAACTTCGATCACCATTATATGAGCTACCTTGTATATGTCATCATACCTTGCACTAAGCTACCATCTTCGCTCTCATCAACCTTGACCATCTTTGTCCAAGCTACCTGTTCATGTCATCATTCAGAGGGTAAAGATGACCTTTTGGGCAGAAGAGTGCCTGGGCTCTCTTCTCTTTTCTCTCTGTTTTTTTTACCAAGGTAAATGAGGGAGAGGACATTGAAAACTGTGCTCTGCCCTCCTCTCCTTCTGCAAGGGTTAATATAACCTAGTGGTCAGGTAAATCACTGTTCATTGTACATCTCTCCTGTTGTACCCTATTGTTTTGTGTAGATCCAAACAATGCGTTTATTATATCCTAGTTCAAATCATTTGACCTAATTTATGTTTGGCACACTTAGCATTTTTCAGTCAGGTAAAGTTGGAAGTGCATAGAAAAGTTTTGAGGGGACTAAATTGATCAATTGAAGCTGAGGCTTCATAACATTGGCTCACTACTACTACAATAATTTCTGCACTCTTTGTTCGAAATTTAGCATATAATTTTTTCTGCTTCAAAGTTTATACTCTCTTTTTTGGGGACTGCCTATGTGAATCATGATTTTTTTTTAGTTTATTCAACTAATTTTTCCCTTGGTGCTGTTTTGCTTTTTTCTTCAGTTGCTCCTTTGTTGTATGTATCTTTCAATCTTCAATTAGATTTTTTTTTTTGCCACATAGACAACCTTCTTTTTCTACTTTGCCTGTACTTCATTTGCATGTCAGATGTCTTAGAGAGTAGTGCTTATCTGCAGCTAAAGTTAGCTCAATCCCGATTGTTGATGAAAATGATTCCTTTGTGGATATATATTCCAGAAGGTAAGCTGACTGTCTTTTCTTTGTCACCGACCTTCTTCCCTTTTTTTCCCAATGCACTTCAGGAAATTTTTTATTACTCTATTTTGCAGTGACATCACAGCATTAGCTAAAGACAGAGTTTATGCACAAATACACCTTGATAAAATGAACATTCAGCAGGTAATGAACCATAGTTTATATTTATTAAATTCTAATTCTAGTTTGGAAGAGATCAATCAATCATGTAAGCTGATCAGTTATGAGCATCCAGTTGTGAGACAAAGTTGGCATTGATAATCTAATAATTGCAATTCATTCTCTTGTCCATTATTTGTGAAGTGGTCTTGTGCTTGTTAATCTAAATCCCTGTAATTAAGTTTTCTAAATCAGGGACATTGATGTCCGCTATGATCTTGCTTTTTAATAGCATAATAGCAATTTTGTTGCCATACAACATTTTGTCCTGTAACATGTAGAACTGATACGGTTTAAACTTGGTACTTTTCTCAACAATGACTTTCCATTTGAGTGCATCATTGCTTCCTTGGATAAAGTATTAATGGCCCTTTTTAGTTATAGTTGAACTCAAAACTAAAGAGAGTGGTGGGCTTTTCCCACAAGAGAGTGGTGGGCTAATTATGGTGTATAAGACTTGAACTTGTGTATTAATGCCTGATGGGAAAGTCAAGCAGCTGTATGTGAGAGAGATTATTGTGACATTTTGAAGTTAAGTTCCATGTTGAAAATGGTGACCTTAAAATGCCTACACGGGTCCGACCATAATATGGGCAGAATTAAAGTAAGGCACAGTAGGGATGAGCCCTATTATAATTCTTAGACATTATGAAGATGCCATAGGTGGGAAAAAAATGTGGAAAATTTCAGAAATAAAAGGAGTTTTTTTGAAAAAAAATGTTTTTCTGGGCTCACCTCAATACCAGCTGCTGCCATCTCCCATTGCTCGACTTAGGCATCCTCTTCTATTATAACACTATTAATTAATGTTTACTTGTACTATTTATCCTACCTCAATTTTGTGCTTTTTCCTATTTCCTTTCTTGAGCTCATGATTCTTGACAGCCAGATTATTTGTTGCTTTTCTTGAGCCCTATTTGAATTTATTTATATACAAGAGAAATATTCTAGTGTTCATTTATCCATTTTGATATGAAGTTGTGAAGTCTTGAAGGCATATAATGTTTTTCTTACATTAATTTAAATGGTGTGAAATAGCTTATGAAACAATAATGAACATATTTTATGATAGTAATTACAAAATACATACAGCGCTTTAATCAATTTTTGTTCTCAATAGTACACACAAATTTCTTAAAAGTAAATCCTTCTAACTAGTATGTTTACATTTAAATTATTAAGCCATTTTACGAACAGATTAAAGGTAAACCTATTCCAGCATATGAACCATTCTAATTCACTTTAAAGAAACCAAATTTTATTTCATGGATAATCATTATGGATTTTTATTTTGTTTTATTGAGAAATCATTGTATAACGCTCAACTCAATCAATACCCTCTCCACCCTTGTGAGGATGGCAAGTGAGTTTTTACCTAGGAGAATTCTGATTAGCTGCAATTAACTTAGTCAAGAGTTTTAGTCCATTTATCAATGTCAGTGAGCTGGGACATGGTGTGATGATATCCTTTTGCAGGCCACTGATATCAAAATGAAGACCTTGCTTTGGATTGAATATATATCTTCAAGCAAATATTCTCTAATTTTCCTAGAATATATGCCAGATAAATGAATTTTACTGTTTTTGTGTGTCCTTCTGCCAAAATCAGGCACTACAACTTGGGCATGATATGCCTTCTCAAGGGGGCTTTGATGGCCAGAGATGTCAGATGTGCCTCCGCACAGATCCTTTGATGAAAGTGATGGAGAGATTGGCAAATCCTGGTAAAATTTGATTATTAATAGTGTTGGTTTTCATTGTTTGTTCTGGGTTCATATCTTCTGGCCATGCTTGGTGGCAGGGGTACGACGTGTTATCATAGTTGAGGCTGGAAGCAAACGTGTGGAAGGAATAATTTCACTGAGCGATGTATTCAGATTTCTGCTTTGCTAGCCGAACACATCCAATGCTTCTGAGCAATTGAGGCTGCTGCAGAACATCACTTTTTGGTCAACATTGTTGTTTCAGCCCAGCCATCTGAGATTTATTTCATTGGATAGGCCTCAGTGGTTAGAAGGCTACAGGGGTCTGTAAATGTTTAGGATGTTTATTTTTTTTTCTTCTTTTTTTAACCCTTGGTATCCGCTGATTATCATTGGTGTGTGATATTCCCATCATGTGGGCTTATAAGTGCTATCACGTTCCATTTTCTGCACAGAAATACTTCTAACAGGTCGGTATGAGGTGTGGAAAGAATGATGTTGTCCGATCTGATCTTTTTAGTTGTATCAGAGAGTGAGATTGTTGGCCTGCCTCCATTGCCATAAACAACTTATCCCGATTTTGAACAATATGCTTGTGATTTACTCTAAAATTATATCACTTTTATGTTGTATCTTGAATGGTGGCCTCTGCCATTCCTTTCCCTTTAGCAACCATGAGTGCGGTTAGGTTCATTTCAAAACGATTGAAATGATCATATGAGAAGAAGAAATATCGAACGGACAGTTAGTTGAACATTCACAATGTCTATTTGATGGTTATCTTGATCCAATGTCATCTTTTGGCCATGCAAGATTTTGTTGATCCTTTCATCTCTAACTTGTCTGAGTGTTCCAAACTTGTTTGACCGTGTCATCTCTCACAACCTTTTTATATTCAACTTTAACTATAAACTTCGTGACCCCTCAATCAAAGTTCAAACATTTGGATTGATTAATGTCGTAGCAAGTAGTCTTTGGGCCGATCATAACTATAACGCACTATTAATGTTTTTCTTTAATTAAATATGCACTATGACAAGTCCAATTAATAAATATAAGTCAATCAAGGAATATAATAAATATAAATAAGGAAGCTCATAATTTTATGATAAAAATTTAACCTAGTAAAAGGTGATTGCGCTCATCGATGTAGCTCTCATATAGTTCGTTGTTAGATTATACGAAAGAAGTTAAATTATAAGGTCAACTTATAGCCGACCGGAGTTAAATCATGAGGTCAACTTATAACCGACCGCTAGATGGTTAGTGGATGGAAGGAGTTTTTTCTCTGTGCGTCTGTCAGGTCAGATAATAGAAGATGAGTTGTGGCATCTAATACGTTCCTCAATAATTTAACTTAGTAAAAGGTGGTTACGCTCACCGATGCAGCTCTTACAGTTCGTCGCTAGATTATACGAAAGGAATTAAATCACAGGGTCGGTTTATAGCCGACCGCTAGATGGTTAGGGGATAGAAAGAGTTTTTTCTCTGAATATATACACCCATTAGGTCAGATAATAAAAAATGAATTGTGGCATCTAATACGTTCCTCAATCATATGAACTCGCTAATATTTAACCTCTACATTATACTGTTGGTGTAACTCATTCTATATCTGTACTGTTTGAGATGGAACTTATTTTCAGGGATACACATGAATATGCAGCGCAGTCCCCCCCCACGCTGTTTTTTTAGCGACTTCAAATAATTAAGGTGGAGTTTAGTGCTCATAAAAATGATGAGATATTGATCAGTTTCCCTGCTTGGCTGTTTTTTTTAGTAACTTAAAAAAGGGTAACTATGTTCTCTGTATAGTTCGTTTGGCATCCATTACGGTAGTCTGATTCCTATTTGATCCAGGTCGATCGTTAGCACCAACATATATAGTCTTTGCAAACCCTGAAGATAATCATATATATACAAATTACACACGGGAACATAATAGTTTAATATATCAGAACAATCTTCTTGAATTACAACCATTAGCATAGTAATTATTTTTAAGGAAACTGATAACATCGATAACCAAAACAAGACATAAATTAGAGAAAAAAAGTCTTTGGAATCCTTTTTAGTGCTTCAACTTAGTTATAATTAATTAATCACCACACGAACTTGCCCACATACTTCTCATCCGACTTGCTGCTCTGATCACTCACTACGCTCGACCTCAATCGCTCACTCAATTCCATCAGCGATGGCGCCGACGTCGCCGTCGACGTGTCCACCACCGGCCACGGTTTGCTCCACCACTCATTGGCCTTCTTATTATGACTGCATGCTTCCTCAGCACTTTTTAATCCCCCAACGCCATGTACGTACTCTTCTTTCCCTCGCCCTAACGCGCTTCCAATTAGCATGTTGTCATACTGATCTTGCTGTTGTTCGTGGTGGTGGTTGTGATGATGATGGAGTTGGGAAAGAGGGTGGCTGGGGAGGTCGAACGATGCCATGTCCACTGGTATGGCCCTGCCGTCTCTGCCGATGATAACCGGCCTGCAGACATGGTCACGGCGGGGCAAATCATCGCCATGCCCAAGAATTGGAGAGTCTTGCCATCGGTCTTGCGGTTGGCCATTGTCTGGGTCACCGGCAGAATAGGAATGCATTAATTTGCCGATGATGGTAGCAGACCAGCTGCTGCCATCGGCATTGGTCTTGTCCGCCATACTCGGCTTTGTTGATGAATGATCTTCAAGTTTAACATGTATCGGTAGATATATGAATGGATCTATATATAGAGAGATAATGAGGTTGGGTACTAGAGAACATACCTTTGCTTGTGGATTAGTTCAGCACTAAAGTGTCCTGGAATCTCATTCTTGCTTGTGAGTTGAGAGACGAAGATAGGATCTAGAATAAAGCCAAAAAGAATGAAAAATTATGCTCAGGTCATCGACTTGTTAAATACAAAAGAAAAACTCGAGTAGTTGATCTAATGAAAGCATATTATTTGGTTAACAAACAGTGCGTACGGAGCAAAATTAATAGAAAATGAACCCTAATTAAAAAAATTTAAGAAGAGAGTAGGCAAATGAAATTGTCATCCTTTAGAAAAATAGAGAATAAAAAAAATCAAATAGATCTGTCAAATTTTCAAAACTACAAATATAAAATAAAAGAAGAGAGTAATTCAAACGATTTTTTACCTGAAAAATAATATTCTATGAAATGCGGTTATTGGTGTTGCAGAAATATGGTCAAAAGGGTTACCTGGTGCATCCTTCTGAGTCAGAAAGTGGTAAACAGTTGGGAAGGTCAAATGCATATTCTCAGCTGTCCAATTTCTGGAATACAATCGCCTTCAATACACAAAAAAGTTGTAAAGAATCGAGTCAAACATGGGAATTATCTCAAATAATGTCTCATTCTGGTGCACTACTCTTTCTTAGAATAAGTCATATGAAACATATGAAACCCACTCTGATCTCTAGTCCAAGAATTGCCATATCCAAGAGAGTCCAAAGTAATAATAAATTCACGAATAACAAAGTAGGACTCATTTTATAGAACAAAATTGGATTTACACTTTTTTAATCAGAATGAGTTGTATGGTATGTGTGCAAAATTGATTTGTAAATTATTTGCAAGAGACTTGAAAAAGGTACCTTGTGAGCTACACATCATTTCACAATTACATGTGGATTTACAAAATAATAAAAATTTTGAGGAACACCAATAGCTATCCTCAGGCTATCTCCTGTATGATGTATGATTGTTCCTGCAGCTGAAATATTTGAAGGAAGATGATGAGCAAGGACAATGAATTTATTCGAGTTCACAAGAACACACAATACTGTGAAATCTTGTTGAGTTGCACCATATGAAACTGATTTCAGTCAAATAGGAATACTTGAGAAAGAAAAAAAAAATACCATCATCTACAAAATTTTTGGTTTTAGGGTTAAAATCTACACTTGAATACAACTAAGATCACAACACTAACTGGGTAATATACAATGATACAAGTATAAAAGACAAAAGAAAAAGGAAAAAAAATGTGAACTACACTGGTAATCAGCATAAATATGAAGTTTGTGCCAAAATTGGATGAGTGCTTTGGTCAACAGACGAATCTCAGTTTTCTTGAATGTTACAGTGACATGACCAATTTTTATTGGGCTTTGACTATCAAACTTTTGTAGGTCAGCAGCAACTGTTGCAATTTGAATTTCTACGGCAATTTGAAATTTGAAGAGTGTTGGGAGATCCGACGGCCGGCTTGAAAGGGGGTTGGATAAACGGCACCCCTAAATAATCTCTTCCTAGACTATTGTTAGCTTGCGCAGCGGAATAATACAACAACAAATAAGCTAAGCTAATCTAAAGACAAGAATAAGAAAGCAAACCGCTAACACGTTTGTTTACGTGGTTCGGAGATAACTTGCTCCTACTCCACGGCGTGCCCGTAAGGTGGACGATCCCTCTATCCGTCGGTGGATTAATCCCCGGAAACTCCGGCTAGCTCAACCTCCTTGTGGGTGGAGAAACCTCACCACAAACTCACCAAGGTCTCTTGGCACACAAAGATCTCTTGAGCACTTGTTGACTACTAATTAGAGGTTAGCCACCACTAATTTCGTCAACCTCAACCAAGCTTCCAAGGTTGGTTATATAGGCCACGGGTTGGAACATGCAGTCGACTGCTCTCTTGTGAAAATTCGGCCGTTACATCCCAACGACTCGATACCAATCGACTGCTAAAACATGCAGTCGACTGCTCCACACTGGCCGAGCGAACAGAAGCATTTTGTTCGCTCCCAGTCGACTGCACTAGTCGACTACACCAGTCGACTGCTAAAACATGCAGTCGACTGGTACCGAGTACATTCTCTCACAGCACTCGGACCCTCACACTCACGACTCATTTGACGCTTCATCTGCAGC
>JBBMJZ010000115.1:4975259-4985715 GCA_037833815.1 Zingiber zerumbet | reverse complement strand
TTTGTAATCCATTGATTTGTTGTTTAGCTAATTCGCTTTGAGACATTCTTGGTGCTTATTCCAGTCCCTGTGGATACGATAATCTTTTATATTACTTGCGATATTTCCGTACACTTGCGGAGGTCAACAGTAAGCTCACTTATAACTCGGTAGCTCAACACAAGAGTCTGGGATTGGTCTTTTAAACTTGAATTTATCTGCATTCATTGAGTATAAATTTCTGTAAGCTACATCAATTTAATATAGACGTACTCTTAAGCCCGGTAGAGTTGTAGATGATTTGCATGTACTCCAAGGCCGATCCAAGTTTTTACTTTCGAATCTTGGAGGTAATAAGAATAGGAGCCAAGCTTCCGCACCACCTTGTATGACCCACCTCACTGTGGCTCCAATTTGCTGACATCACTGATCGGCTTAATTCACTTCCAAACCAAATCATCGACTTGAAAAAATTTAAAGATGACTCTTCGATTGTAGTTTTTCTTCAGTTGTTGCTGATACGCCATCATCTAGGCAGCACTTTATCTCTGATTTCGTCTATAAGATCAAGCTCCATAAGTTGCCGCTTGGAATTAGCTTCATCGTATAATTGCCTCCGATCAAATTCTATGCCAACCTCCATCAATACAACTACTTCTCCCCCATACACCAAATGAAAAGGGATTATACCAGTGTCCTTTCAGGGTTTGTGCGGCAAGCCCACAACATGCTAGGCAATTCATTAACCCAACTTCTCCCAAGATAATCGAGTCTAGTTTTGAGCCCTGTGATGATTTCCCTATTGGTGACCTCCACTTGGATGTTATTTTGAGAATAAGACTTGAAGGTAAAAGCTTACAGAATACCATAACTGGAGCACCATTTATGGATTTTTCTCCCTTGGAACTATCTTCCATTATCCGAGACAAGATTATGAGGAATGTTTAACCGACACACGATATTTTGCTATAGGAACTTGATGATCATCCTCTTGGTTATCTTGGTTAGTGCCTCAAATTCCACCCATTTGGAAAAATAATCCACCGCTACTAGGAGGAACTTTCTCTAATCGGATGTCATTGGAAAGGACTCTACAATATCCATACCCCATTGGTCGAACGGGCAGGAGATATTGGAGGTCTTCAATAGTTACGTAGATTGATGAGGAGTATTTTGGTATTTTTGACACGATAAACAAGTTGCTACAAGTTGAGTCGAGTCCGCTTGCATAATGGGCCAAAAATACCTAGCTAAATGGGCCAACAATACCCAGCTAATAGGATCTTCTGAGTGAGTGATTGATTGCCTAGATGGCTTGCATATAAAACTTGATGTACTTTTTATAGAATATATTATATATTGTCCGATCTAATGCACTTGAGCAACGGACGAGAGAATGCTCTCTTGTATAAGTGATCTCCCACTAATGTTAACCGACTGACTCTTTTCCTTATCATACGTGCTTGCTTCCGATCGACCGGTAAAATTCCTTGTTGAAGGAATGAAACCAAAGGCACTCGCCAATCACTTTGTATTTCTTCTTTAGCTTGTCGCTCAATATAAGCTACCAATAATACTTGCTCGACCAGCTTATCCAGTGTCCAAGGGCTCAAGGAACTAGTCATCTTGGCTAATTCATCCGCATACTAATTTTGTGATTGAGGAATCTTCTGTAGCACCACCTCTTGAAATCCTGTTTTCAACTTCGTAAATGCTTCTGCATAGAACCTCAACCAATCATTATTTATTTTAAAATTATTGGATAATATTTTGTGCTGTTAGCTGAGAATCCGAGTACATCAAGACTCAGAAAGCACCCACATGTTTTGTTGCCTACAGATCAGTTACTATTGTCTCATACTCTGCTTCATTGTTGGTGGTCTGATACTCTAGCCGAATAAACAGTTGCATTCTGTCTTCACAAGGCAATATCATAAGTATTCCGACCCCACTTCCTTGCTGCGTGGATGATCCATCCACATAAATCCTCCAAGTCTCTTCTAGCTTGGGGCTTTGTATCTCCGTTATAAAATCGACTAAGGCTTAAGCTTTGATTGCTGATCTAGGTTTGTACTGTATGTCATATTCACTTAGTTCTGTGATCCACTTGATCAATCTCACCGATGCCTCTGGATTGATAAGTACTCAACCCAAGGTACTGTTAGTCAACATAATTAAAGGATGAGAAAGAAAGTAAGGGTGTAACCTCCGAGCAGCCAAGACTAGCCTGTATGCCTTCACCTTGCTTAGGATGGTTTCAATTCCCCACTTGGTCATGATATAGATGAAAAACCGTCCACTCTTGGCCCTAAATAAGTATTTATTGGGGTTCAGCTTGAGTCCATACCTCCTTAGAGTTCGTCACGTCTCCTCTATATTTGCACAAAAATCAATAGCTCGGAGGGATTTGATTAGTGTATCTATTGGTGCAAGTTGCACGGATAATAAGATTTTGTTGTATGACAAATAGGTTAAAGTTAGATGTGATGTTTGTTAACCTCTTTACCAAGTGTGTAGGAGTTGACGGGTCTGAAGGATCTGACACCAAGCTGAAATCTACCTAGGTTCTTGGGACCCGATAGTTGGTACGAAGCCCAGATAGATCAAAGGGTCGACCTAATATATGGTAGGAAGTCCAGCTGGGTTCGCAAGGTCCGATAGCTGGCTGAAGTCCAGTTGGGCCTGCAAACCTGACAACTATTATGAAGACCTGGTGGGTCAAGAGGCTAGTCGATAGACTGCAAATTGGTAAGTGAAGGTAATGTACGACCCTTGACGACCGACTAGAGGGGGTGAATAGCCTGCCTAATAATAACAAACAAAACCTTTCTCATTCTTTACAACTTTATTAAACTAATACTTTCATAAAAATAAGCTGATTAATTAAAGAAAGAAAAGAGGTACAAAAAAAGTTACTTGGTTTACAATTAGGGGATTGCTAATCCAAGGAAGTTGAAAGCTCACTAATATCTCCTTTGAGCGGAGAAGCCTCTTACAGTAGTTAAATCTTACAACTATAAAGCTAAAATGAATTAAAATTGATTACAAGTATTGTTCTAAGCTATTGGGATCAGGACTATATTTATATCCCTAGTCGAGGCGCTTGGAAGAGTTCCAAGCACCTGGAGAGGGATAAAATTTTATCCTTGTCGCAACGGAATGCGCCATGTCGTGTTTGGCTGAGAATTCAGGTCCAGGCACCTGAAGTCCGGGCCTTTCACTCTAGTTTCGCTCGCTTGGGTCCGGATCTTCAGCTCCGGCTCCGCTTGCTTGGGTGATTTCAGCCATCCGAAATAGGGCTCACCCGAACCCATCTTCCGGCCTTCTCGAGCAATCTTCCACTCTAGTTTCTCATCCCTCGGAAAAGTCGCACGCCTCCTTCTCGTTCGCCAGCATACTCTTCCGCAACCCCTCATTTCTCGGACGCACTGAGTCCATCAACTTTCTTCCATGTCGTCCTTCTCACTAGTTGCGTCTTTCGCTTGACCTTCTATGCTCCTAAGTTTCTGCACACTTAGAACACAGGGCAGCAAAACATAACATGACCTAACTTGACTTGGTTTGATCATATCAAAACTTCCACGGGGTACTTACAATCTTCCCCTTTTTGATGTGAGCAACCCCAAGTTAAGTTAGGGTAAACCAAACAAAAATAGTAATGAATTTTGTAGTTAGGGGACTAAACAAAAATATTAATGAATTTTGTAAGTCCAAAATATGCAAAAAAAAAAAAAAATGTCTCCCCCTAGACTTCACTAATTCTCCCCCTTTGATCATATTAAAATGGGGCAGTCCAAGAAGTAGAATCTAAGAGTTAAAAAAAATGACTGATATCCAAAAGAATGAACTTTTAAATTTTGAATAAAGACATTTTTATTTCAATTTAAAAAGTGTTTTTAGACTTAAAAAATATTTTAGAAATTTTATAACAGTTGAACAAACATGTTTAAAGAAAATTTACATTTTGTTTACAAAAGATTAAAAATTATTTTAAGCAGAGATAAATTCATTTCAGCGTAAATTCATAGTTTCCACAAAAAATAATTAACAATAGTTATTAACCTCAAAAAAATCATGAAATATTTTATGAGAATGTATAATAGTAAGTAATTTTCAAAAAAAAAAAACCAATTTTAGCGAATTAAATTTTTTAAAAAAATTCATGTAAAAAATTTGTATTTGGATAAATAATTCATAGAAAATTCACCAATAGTCAAAAAAATTTTAAGAAAATTTTCATAGATAGAGCTCCACTTGCTTCCGTCACTCCTCTATATTCTTCGATAGACAGGGGTTAGAAATGACTCGACAATTTATCTTCTAAAATTTCTTGGAAGAACGACATGCTTGCTCATTCGAGAGTCGTTGGCCATTGGAGCTTTACCTTTCTTCATGTCACGGGCATGTGAATTTTCAAAAGATAATCCTTGGAGCCTTTCCACCCGACTCATATCATCAAGAGGCATACGAAACATCGCCCAGTGATATGCGATCGGCGATGCGAGGACGGGCGGGAGGCTGGTCGGATGTGCTGGTTCTTGTGGGAAGGCAACTAGGGAGGATTGATTGGCTGATATCCGATCGAACCCTCCACTGGGGGTCCCGCATTTGGCCTGAGGACTAGTCACAAAACAGTCGGGTCGTTGGGAAGAGGACACTCGGTCGCTGCTTGTTGTTATTACACCAATCTCGCCACTCGGGCAGCTAAGCAATTTCAAACCTTCTTGCGACAAAGTTACTATAGTGAGTCATCCAGTCTCGCCCATCTTCACATTTTAGATGCAAGTAGAGTTCCCACAGGCGGTGACAAATATGATCCTGTTCGAAAGTGGAGAAGATGAGTGGTTAGGAAAGTGGCTCTGATGTTGACGGCTTGAAGACTCTGATTTAGCAGAAAGTGACTCCAAGTGGTTTTGCATGTCAAAAGGAGCGTTAGCAACCGGGCTAAGGAGGGGGTCTCTACCGTAGGCCCTCCGACGCTCAAGTTAGTGATCCGATTGAAGATGGTGAACCGTAAATGAACAATAGCAATGAGTATCTAAAGTTGTGTAGTGTCGCCTCACGTACCTGCGCCTGTAGATGGAGACCCCCTTTATAGTGTTATTATTTGTTTATGCATGAATCTTAAAGCGCTTCCAAAAAAGGATAGACCATAAAGCTGCTCTGACACCTTTCTTAAAATGGACGAATAATCCCTGTGTTTGGCAGGCTGGAAGCTTTTATGCTCTGTTTACTCTAAAGCGCGGATGAGGAAGGGAAAGGAATCTATAGTGGAAAATTATCCTCGAAGGAAAAGAAGAGAAAAGGTGAAGAAATCCCTTCCTTTACATGTTTGTTTATTTTGATAGAGGAAGGTAGATACATGCAATGTAATTTTGAAAATAAAAAAGGGTACATGCATCATTTTTTTAGGTACATAATGTAATTTTATGAGTTAAAAAGGATACATGCATCATTTTTTTATATGGTGTAATTTTATGAATGAAAAGGGGTACATGCGTCATTTTTTCCATCCGCTGCTTTCCATCCGATTTTGAGGTGATCGATTTTGGTTTTAAAACCATCCATTGATGGATTGCATTTCTTTTCCATCTTAAAATTTTAATGAAGTAAACGACAGAAACTTTTCCTTAGTTTTGCTTTCCGCTCTCCCAAGTAAATTGACCATTAGTGTACAACTTGCATACAGAATATCCTCTGTCCTTCGTGGTACAAAATACCAAAATGGAATATGAGATCGTTGGATTAAGGGGTCCATAATATGCTCACCTAGCGAGCTGACCAAGATCTTCATAAATCCCAACTAGCTATTGCTTGCAAGAGCCACGGAGTCAGATTTAGGGGATGTTGTTGGGGATTTCTCCTCCGTTCGACCTTTTAGTTTGGCCACTGAGTTTGATTAGACCAAGTGTTCAGTTTGCCCGATCGGGCAATAGGTTCGTTCGGTTGGATAACTTGGCTGGAATAGTTGATCATGGTAGCCCGAGTGATGAAGAAGACTTTGCTCTGGAGGGTACTGACTCAGTTCGGAACTCCAATCATGGTTCGACAGGCCAAAGGGTCCGGTCGAATGAAAGATCTGATCGGATGATCGCTCAGTTGAGATAATTGTATGCACTGGCCCTGAATATTAATGCTTTTTAATTTTGACTATCATGTCAGTCGATCTTTACCAAATAAATATATTTTTACAATTACTACGTTACAAGTTAGCTTGCTTATGAATTAAAATTTTGTCATTCACAAAAAAAAAAAAATGAGGTAGGATGTCAAAAAATAAATCGGATCCGATAATTCGATTTGAGTCGATTTCAAAAAATATATATATTTAGATTGGAAATTTTTATATTCAGATTGTGGAGTTTCGGATCTAAAATGTTTAGATCAGATTTAGATTAATCCAAATTAGGGTTTAATAGATTTTTTAGGTTAAATAAAATTTTATTTTAAAATTTTAAAATACTATATCAATGTTAGTATGATAAAGACGAAGTATTAAAAAGTAAGAATTATATAAAAAATATATTAAAAACATTATTTTGAATTGAATTTTTTTAATTATTAGGGTTGGATTAGTCAAATTAGCGTTTAGGGATTTCGGGTTGAATTTGAATTCGGATTGAGACTTTAAAAAATAATTCAACCTGAATACGATCCATTTAAATTGACACCCCTAAGTTTATGTGTCCAAGAAGCACACTTAGATTGATCGAACGGGATGACTCTATGAACATTTTTTACAATAGAGTCGGGAGTCGATCCTCGACAAAATACTGAGGATTAAAAAAGGCCCTCCTATGCATTTGCTATTTGTAGTTTCCTGATTTACTTCTTCCATATTAGCCACATGACCAATAGTTTTCTGATTTACTTTCTTCATATTAACCATGTGAACAGGTAGTGGAGGTGTTAGGGCAAGCATTTCACCTTTTACACTAGAAAGTATGGATCACGACCCAACATTACAAGTGATCCAAACATCACAAACATTTATTTGCACTGCAGAAAAATCAAATCCACGTTATTTGAGAAACTCATCCGCCTGCATCCCAGTTCGAGATCGTTGGTTTGGAAGGTCGTCATGCTACTTCCAAATAACAAACAAGTAACTTTATCTTCTTTTTAAAAGCGAGGGCATGCAGAAGTAGAGATGTACACAAAGACGAAGGCCCTAGCATGTTGCGATGTCGGAGGCAAGGGAAAAGCAGAGTCACCGACAGCGGCGTAGGACAGCGCCACAGTGATCGATGTACACTCTACAGGGATGACTGTCGGCGGAGGAAGAAGAAGATAATGATATTACCTTAGACAAGAATGAAGAAAGCAAAGAATTTTTGCTTTTTTAAGATAATCTTTTCTGATAAATTCAAAGCATAACCCTTAAAACTGACTTTCAAACTATTCTATCTTTAGTGAAATTCATATATTATTTATCCCTAAACTTAATTCTTTAGCATCACCTAGATGCAGTGCACAAATAACCACTTATCTCTTCCATTGATGAAAAAAAAACAATGCTTGTTGTTTGCTTTTACCTTTACTCTAGAGACAAACCTTTTTAGTGAATTTCCACATATTCGAAAGAAAGTTTCTGAAAAGGACATCTAGCAAAAGCAAAGGATCAAGTGGCCTACCTTTTGATGATTAAGAAAATCGCAGGTTAAGATGAAAACGCCCTGACAGTAAACAAAGACGTGGAGTATCACAATTGCAGCAGATGAGACCTGCCTGGATTGGACCATGAACCATGTGTTTCTGGTCCAATGTATCAGTCAGTATACTTTGAAGAGTTCGTGACTGCTGCAAAATTTAGGTGGCTCGCCATTATTAGAAATGACAGTTTTTGGAAGGACCACAACACAATGTTGACCCAACTGACTGATCCTTTGTCTGCCCAATCTTATGGAAAACTGAAATGACCCTTGTTGCATTTTGGTGTCTTGATGTTGATAGTGTCCTAAAATCATTTCCTCGAATTGCTCCAATAAATAGGTGACTCAAAGTTATCAATAGATATGTGACCAATCATCAATATATAGTTAACTTCTCAAATACAGCAGGGCCAGCTAGATATTATCTTGAAAAATTATTGTAACTCTTTAATAACAATCCAACAACTAGAAACTAAATAGCTCAAATATAAATGTGCATATGTTTAAAGTATCTCAGAAGCATACATCAACGAGGAAAACATATATTAACCACAATACTTAAATAGATCTGTAAACTGTAAAAAATTAAAGCTCAAGTTATATAAGAAAACATACATTAGTGAGATGAGAAGGGGGAGACAAAAATGATCATATGCATTAAAGTCTTGATCTTCATGATTCCATGGCAGGTCATTGTTCTCTAATCTAGAAATCAGTATTGAAGGGGCATGACTTTATAAGGACACCGAAACCCTAATAGTACTCAACACCAGCTGGTTCTAGCTGGCTTTATATCCACACTATAACTTGCAAGAGCTGGACATAATAATAGGAAACGCTACTCCAATTCTTAGCTGTTTCAACAAGTTGCCATTATTTTTCTTTATCCGAAAGAAAGAGGCTGAAGAAATGAATCTAATGAACCACCATGACATAAGCATTTGCCTTTACAAAAACAAGAATATATTTTCCCTCAACAAAAAGGAAAATAGAAAAAAAAACAAGACTATAGCCAAAAATCTGAACCTGACATTGTTATCTTTACCCATTTTTGCAAGTTTGAGGTCTCTTTGTTTCTAGGAAACAATTAGTCAATACCCAAAATCCCAAGCTAGGTCAAGCATAATGCACTGAAACAGCCATAAGATAATTAAAGATCAGCTGACCCTTTTGGATTTCTAAGGGAGTGGAAATGCCCTCCAATTAAAATTGTAACAAACCTTCACCTGCCTGTTATCTCTATATCCTAATGCATTGCCCCACCCTCCAGTTAAAATTGTAACCAACCTTCACCTGGCTGTTATCGCTATATCATAATGCATTGCCCCACCCTCCAGTTAAATTGTAACTATCTAATCCTCCCTAGCCATCAGGAAAGAAGTATTATTCACAATAATTGATGCTAATACATCTGAATGCTCATCGCCCACCTTATTTTCTATGATTTTACTTTGGTTCTAGTGGTTGAAAACAACTTTGAGACACCATCCTTTTAGCTATTCTTCCATTCAAAACCAAAAAATAAAGAGCTTTCTAAAGATAAGCAGATCGAACTTTGCCACAGAAAAAGACTAACTTTACTAATAAACTTCATTTTCTTGCAGACGAAGTTACGAATAAACCACCTTTTGTGCATACAGATCTAGAAATAGAAGTAGCAAGTGGGCAAGCTTTTTCAAGCATCAAATTTCCAAGGAAATTAGTTTCTTTTTTACACGAATCGTATATGACCTGTTTACAACACCAATCGAACAACAACATGATCATCAATTACAGCAACAATTATTCAAAACTACGACAGAACAACCAAAACCACATACGAAATTCTTTTTTTTTTCCCTCATTAAAAAGGTGTTTTCTCACACCAAAGCATAGATCTGCAAAGGATACATCTAACCTCGGCACTGGGTGATGGCGGAGCAGCTGCGGGAGTAGGGGTTAGCCTGGGCGCCCGGGCGGCAGTTATAGTAGGAAGCGCCTCGACGGGAGCACGGGACGGTGTCGCGCCTGAGGGCGCCGTAGCTGATGTAGTTGGTGGTGGCGAGGACGCGGCGGCTGACTTCCGATCCGAGGTCGAACTCCTCGCCCGCGAGGCACTCCGCAATGGTGCCGCGGCAGCCGGAAAGGGCGGGGATCCAGCCGAGGGGGAGATCCACGGCGGCCCCACTGGCCGCGTCCGGGGCCAGTGCGGTGGCGACGACGACGAGGGCAGCGACGAGGAGGGAGACCGGCAGTAGCTTCGCCATAATTTCTCGGTGGAGATAGAGAGAGGGGGGAAAAGCAAAGAAAGGCCCTCTTTTTTTGGCACACACAGGAAAGAGAAGGTAGGAATTAATGGACAAAGGAGGCTTGGAAGGGAGATGAGAGTGTTTATTATAAGGTGAGGCGAGTGAGAATCAAGCTTGGAGTACTGGAGTAATGGAGTAGGAATATACTTCTTTTTTCTAACACTTGTTTGAATTGATAAAGATTTTACTTTGTTTTTTTCTTTTAGATTAAATGTCACAATTTATTTTCTTGGGGCAAAAGTTGGAGAGCGCCTTAAAATATAAAAAATGGTATAATTATCCTTCCCTATTAATTTTATTATTATCCGTTTATATTTTCTATCTAAACTTTAAGTGGTCACATTATAGTAACTATAAAATTATATCTATTGTAATATTGATAGATCATATTATACCAGTTGATCCGGTCGTAAGGACGGAGAACCCATATTAGTGGAGGTCAGCGACATGTGGAGGTCAAAATTCCGGAGGGTCAACCCTAGGGTCCGGCCGAACGAATGGGGTTGGGCCGACCGGCCGGGAGGCCCCCAAGCCGAA
>JBBMJZ010000115.1:4942148-4954383 GCA_037833815.1 Zingiber zerumbet | reverse complement strand
TTTGGACGATCCCGGAACTGAGTTCCAAATCTTATTGTTGCTGGGTCTCGCGGCATTGTTCGTCGAGGTTCGCATCAAATCTCTTCTCCTGTTTTCACCTCCCAAACTATACAATGTCTCCTATGTACGCTCTAAACCTAACCTTACAATGTAGTTTCTATTTATTTACTGTATGTGCTTAGATTTGTGTGAATCTATTAATTGTTTAGAAAAGATGGATTGTTAATCCACCCATTACTACTCCATCTACAGATGCTAGGTTTCCCACTAAGCATCTTAGGTTGCATTTTTTAGAACATACATATGTACCCCTTAAGACCAAATTTTGAATAAGGCCTTTTTTACCCATTATTGTCTAAACATAATAGAGATAATATATTACTATAACTTAGGCCGTCTAGTTTATTATGACCAGACAATAAATCTAGCTCTATGTGTCCAGTTTTATAATAACCTAGTTAAGGTAGATGACCTGACTACTCCTCCAGAGTAGCTGATAGGGATATTAGTTTTTCCCCTAATGTTTTATTCGACTACTTAGGTATACGATAATCTACTTGCCCATTTTTGTGCTACTCTAGTAAGGGCTTATCATTTGGTAAGCCCTACTCTCATATTACATTGGATACCATCCATATGTATGTTTTGGGAGGAGAGAGTACCCACTGTGATCGACTTTAGATCTCTCTCTCTTAGGGTAAATGACTATACATTATATCGAGTCCTCAGCATCTGCATTTTACCAGTCACATCCTGCGATGTTGCAATGATGAGACCATCCCACTCCTTTTTTCTTTACGCATTGTGCCATCAAATAGACATTAGTATTACATTACATGTCTTTCATAATGTCATCCGCGCATCTAGTATGATCACTAGGGGATGCATCCACATGCCCTATTGCCATGTGTTGACCAATATCTTTTTAGCTATAGGGATTGATGTCACCTAGGGTGTACTCACTCCTCTAAGTGAGTACAATAGTTTTGGACAACGTTAGTTAGTCCTAGCACATATAGAGGTCACTGCTTCGGGAGGTCTATCCTGGAGAGGAGGTATCCAGCCCTAGCCAGCCACACCCATCGGGGTTAACGAGGCAATTGAGCCAGCGGAGGAGATGCTAGAGTTTACATTTGAGGTCATGTTTACATCGTGTCCACATCCGTCTTAGCCTTCCGCCTCACTCTCTGTAGACGAGCGCCTCGCTAGATTATAGGAGTCCTCTGCTTGGACCCAACGGTTAGTCTTAGAGGGATTAACCTCTCATTGTGATGAGATGACCACTTTATTTAGGCAGTTAGACCAGCAGATGCATGCCATACTTTAGGCTTTACATGTAACTGATCAGCCCCCACCTCCACTTGCCCATGATGATTAGACCTTATTCAGTGCACTTGTATATATTGTTTACTTGACTTGGCTTATCTCCTTGACTTATTTAGTTTATATATCTAGTAGTTACTTATTATTTACCTCAGTTTAATAATCTAGTAAATTTATTTTGAAAATCTAATTAAAGGATAGGATGTGTTTCTCCTAAATAATTTTCAAATTCTAGGAAAAATTGTTAATTATGTTTTCTCAAAATCCCCATTTTTCTAGTGTTTCAAAACTATTATGGACTTAGCCTAAGACTTCCCCTAGAAATCATGATCCAATAGTTTTAGGCAGCCAACATCTCACAAGTGCACTGGATTACCTTGCTTGTGTATTCAAAAACATAGAATGGTGTGAGATGCTTAGGACTTGCCTAGACTTCAGATGTTTATATTAGTGTATTAAAATAAGTCTAAGTGTTAAATACAAAACATACATTGATCAAGTTAAGTGGTCCATTTTAGCTAGATTAAATATACTTAATATGACTAATCAAGTGAATACTACTATCTTCTGGTAGATAGTTAGTAACTAAAGGTTAGATATGTAAGGATAATTTTTAGATGAATATTATTTTTAAAGTAATATTCAGTTAAGGGGGAGGATATGAAATTTGCTTTGAAAAATTTCTTTGAAAACACTTATTACAAAATTCATGCAAAGTTTTCTGTTTTGAAAATAACTTGAAAATTTTTAAAAAATGTCCTTGAATATACTTGAAACTTTTACTCAAAAATTTCTTTAAAAATTACTTAAAAAGCCCTTGTAAAATACCTTTCCACAATTTTTAACTTTGTTAAACTTTGTTTTGAAAAATAATTTGAAAATGTTTCCAAAACTAATTTGCTTAATTTTTTTGAAAATGTTTTGCAAAATTCTTGCAAAGTTTTAAAAATTCTTTAAAAATTATTTGTTTAAAAATTCTTAAAGATTGTCTTTAAAAACCTATTTGAAAATAGCTTAAAGTTACTTTGAAAATTCTTGGCATTTACTTTGGGACTATTTGATAACTATTCATTATTATTATTATTCAAAACAAAACTCTTTCCTGAAATAGACCTGTAATTTTTCTTATGAAAAATCTTACCTTCGAAGAGTTTATTGCTTGATGTACTTATTTGATCTAGTTACCTGTTTTATATTTTCTCTTGCTTAGTTGTATATTTTTTGATAAATGCCAGAGGGGGAGGGTAAGAATTTAAGTAAGAAAAACTAAGGCAAATCTGGAAAACCTGAAAAACTTAACCCTAAAATGATCAAGAGAATAAAACAAAATTTTAAAATCAATTAATTTCTCTTAAATTATTTTTTATTACCATTTCTTTTTGCATATTCTTTTCTAACTTTAACCCAGATTGTCATTACATAAAAAAGGAGATTATTGGTGTAGTTGGCACCAATGGTCAAACCTAAGTTTTGATGAATGACAAATGGATTAAAGTTAGATATGTTGTGATCTATAGGTTAAGGAGTAACCCACTCTGGCAAGAAGTCTGGCTGGGTCTGTAGGACTTGATAGCTGGTCAAAGTCTAGTTGGGTCTACAGACCTGACAATTAACGAGAAGGCCTGGTGAGCTGAAGTAAAGTTGAGTGATTCTGCATGGTAAATGTAGGTACCCGGTCGGCTGGTAAGAGGGTGGTGAATTGCTTGAAATTAAATGAATGCCCTTTCTCAATCTTTGGACTAAGTTAGGCAAAAACTTGTTTAAAAATAGAAAGTAAATGCATAAAATAAGCACAGAGGTAAGAATATTTACTTGGTTTGCAATTAGAGGATTGTTCATCCAAGATAAATATAGCTCACTAAGATCTCCTTCTTCCAAAGGAAGAGTAGCCTCTTACAATGTTGAAAACTTAAAATAGCGAAGAATAGAACTAGAGTTTGAAGTACGAAAGTTATTTACAAGTATTGTTCTGAACTACTAAGAGCAGAGCTCTATTTATAGTTTGCTGGTCATATCTGACTAATTGCTGACATGGCAGCTTCGGGCGCCTAGGTGTGGATAAAACTTTATCCATGTCACAATGACTCGGTAAGGATATATTTTTTCTTGGTCCAAGTGCCTGGACCAACTCCGAGCACCTGGACTGTGCTGACGCGGCTCCGAACAAGGGTGTGTCAAGGAGGTGCCCTGAGCTGCCTAGGGCGGTCTGGGCACCTGAACCAGTCTAGGTGGGATCTTTTCATGCTGAATCCAAATTATAAAGCTTGGGTGTTTCATATTTATAGGAGGGGTTTAACCACTATTTTAGGAGCTATTTATTTGGATGATGTACAAACATTTGCCTCATGTTTTGCTATTGGTTTACCCTTTGAAGTTAGGGTTTTTTTCATGCTCACATGGATTTGTAGGCCTAGTAAGTTGTGGATTCTATAGGTTTGGTTTTAATCACTATTTTTAGGAGTTTGTTCATCATGATGTTGCCCTATGATTGCTTCATATTCTTCTGTTTATTTTCCATTAGAAACTAGAGATCTTTGCATACTCAAATTATGTTATAGATTTTGTAAGTTTTGGATATGAGAGAAGTAGTTTTAAATTATATTTTTAAGGGTTTAATCACCATGAGGTTGCTCTATAATGGTTTCATGCTCTTCTACTTGTTTTCCATTAGAAACTAGAGAACAATGCATGCTCAAATTATGTTATAGACCTTACAAGTTTTGAATATGATAGGAGTAGCTTTAAATCCTGTTTTAAGGGTTTGTTCATCATGGTTGCTCTACCATTGTTTCATATTTTTCTCATATCATGTTTTATTTTAGTTTCTCACGTTCATGTATGTTTAGGTACCCTAAATGAGTTTCAGTTTTTAGTTTGTAAGTATATGTTAAGAAAATGATACCATGTTAGCTCCTATAAATTTTTAAGTTTAGGATTTTATAAATCCTTATGCTCTTTATTGGTTTAAGAAGGTGATACCATGTTAGCTCCTATAAACCTGTAGGTTTTGAATTTTTATAGGTCCTTATGTCCTTAGTTTTAGTAGATGATACCATGTTAGTACCCACCACTTGCAAGGTTCAAATTTCATAGACTCCTACTCTTCTTCTCATTTAGTGGATGATATATCATGTTAGCTCCTAGAACTTCTAAGTTTTGGAATTTACTTAGTATGCTTGTGGTTACCCTTGCTTCACATCATGATAATTTAGTAGGCTATAGGTATGATATGAATTTGCATAGATTTATGATTATGCCATGTCTAAGTTGCTATGCCTGCTCATGCTATGTTGATATACAAGTCTATGCTAAAGCTTATACTATGAATTTGCATGTAAGTTTATGTTCATGTTCTTTGTATGTATGATTATGATACCTTAAAGTGATAATGATAATGATAAAGATTTAATAAGGATACCATGAGGGAAAAAACCCCAGAGGGACCCCATTTACGAGACAAGGCCCTAGAGGGAGCCCAATATCATGTAGGTTGACTATAAAAAAGTGATAATGATAATGATAAAGATTGAATGAGGATACCACGAGGGAAAAGGTCTCAAGGGATCCCGTTTATGGGATAAGGCCCCAGAGAGAGCCTAATATTGGGTAAGTTGACTGTGACGAAATGATTATGATAATGATTTATGAGAATACTGTGAGGGAGAAGACCCTAGAGGGAGCCTAATATCATATTTCCATAGGCCATAGCCAAGTGACAAAAGGGTTGCTGGAGACCCTGCCAACTATAGGCCAAGACACAGTAGTAGAAAAGTGGTTGCTGATGTCCCGCTGCCTGGTATCATGGTTTTATAGATGAGATTGATCAATCGACCATATGATGATAGCTAGTCACTTTCAACGATCATTACCTTAAAAAGATTTTATGATAAATTATGCTTATGTTATGTTTATGTACATGCTCATGATTATGTTTGTTCGTATGCTTATGTTTATGCTTATGTACATGCTCATGATTATATTTGTTCATATTCTTATGTTTATACTTATGTTATGTTTATATACATACTCATGATTATGTCGGTTCATATGCTTATGTTTATACTTATGTTATGCTTATGTACATGCTCACGATATGTTTGTTCGTATGCTTATGTTTATGCTTATGTTATGCTTATATACATGCTCATGATTATGTCTGTTCGTATGCTTATGTTTATGCTTACGTTATGATGATGTACATACTCATGATTATGTCTATTTTTATGCTTACATTTATGCCCTCATGCTTATGTCGATGTTTATGCGTACGTTCGTGGTATGTTAGTAGGAAGATCCATAGTTACCTAGAACGTGGTTTCCCTTAGTACACTAGATTATAGATGCTAATTGTTGCATGACATGGTTTTAAATATGCTCTCTCAACTCATAGACTTTAACCTTTCTTTTTCAAATGATGGAACAAATGAGATAGAAGACATTGACCAGTGAGTTAGCTCGGAACAATGGCAGTACAACCCGAAAACCTTCCAATTTAATTTTTGCATTTAGCTATGTTATTTTTTTAAACCATCTATGTAATTTTATTTGAACTAAGAAATAGCTATAAAAGTATGAGCAAGTGACACCCACAGTTACATTTATGAATTGAAAAAAAATAAAGGAAAAACTAGGGACGTTACACTTCTTTATATGTCATTCTTTTTGGCAGTGATAACATTGAACCTTTCTCTTGTTTCTTGTATTTTTTTCTGGTATGCATTTTTTTAAATTTGTTAGATTTTTTTAAAAATTTCCTTTCCATATAAGCTTTTTGGTCTGCATTAATATTTAAGTCTGACTCGAGTTCGTCCTTCTTGGTACCTCTTAGTGCTAAATTCTGGCTTGACTCTTTACTTGTCCCTGCACATATGAATTTATGTAATTCTAAAGTCAAAAATAGTTCTTCTAAGGTACTTACCTCCAAATCCTTCGAGATGTAGTAGGCGTCTATAATTGAATTCCTTTTTGGGGTTCTGGGAAAGGTGTTGATCATGGCATACCGAGTCCTAATTGGTTACTTTTTCACCGAGGTTGACATGTCCAGTGATCAGCTCCTTAATCTTCGCGTGTAGTTGGGCTACCTTCTCACATTTTTCTAGATAGACATTTGTTAGTTGATTTTGAAGGAGGTCGCGCCATGCGAGATTTGCTTCGAAAGTTCCTTCATGGTACTCTAAGAATTTTTCTTAGAGTTCTTTAGCTAATGAGCAGCTTCTGATGCGGTTAACTTCTTGAGGCGGCAATACACTGAGTAAGTGGTATTCTGCTATGCTATTTGCTATGAAATCACTTTGTTCCTTATTTGTCCATTACTTTCTTTCCTCTTCTCCTTGATGATCCTTAGGAACTACTACAAAACCATATTTTATGATTAAAATAGTTTTGAAATTAGTTCGTAGGAATACCTCCATTCAGTTTTTCCAATGCGCGAACTCCCCCTTGAACTTTGGTGGATATAAGCTTGGTCCAACCATTATTTTCTTTTCTTCAATTTGTGATTAGTCCTTGAGAAGTGTCCTTTCTCTGATAGCAATTGTAGGTCCCTAGTCATCTAGCAAGAGCGGGTGAATTGCCTGAAATAAAATGAATACTCTTTCTTGATCTTTGGACTAAGTTTGACAAACACTTGTTTGAAAACAGAAAGTATATGCATAAAATAAAGACAGAGGTAAGAATATTTGATTGGTTTGTAATCAGAGAATTGATAATCCAAGATAAATATAGCTCACAAAGATCTCCTTATTTCAAAGGCGGAGTAGCCTCTTACAACGTTGAAAGCTTAGAACAATGAAGAACAAAACTAGAGTTTGAAGTACAAAAGTCATTTACAAGTGTTGTTTTGAACTACTGAGACTAGGGCTCCATTTATAGCCTGCTGGCCGGATTTGACCATTTACTGACATGGTAGCTCCGAGGGCCTGGAAGGGGTCCGGGTGCTTGGGTGTGGATAAAACTTTATCCACGTCACAACAACTCAACAAATATAGATTTTTCTCTATCTGGGAACTTAGACTAGCTCAGGTTGTTCGGACCGTGCTAACGCGACTCCAAACAGGGGTGCAACAAGGAGGCACCCTGGGCTGACCAAGGCAGTTCGAGTGCCCGGACTAGTCCGGGTGCTCGGACGGTTCGAGCACATAGACTTGGTCCAGGTGCTTGGATAGTCAACTTCTTGTTGACTGTCTCGTTTTTCTTTTATTCCAGCTCTGTTCGCTTGGGTGATTTTGGCCATCTAGAATAGGGCTCACTCGAACTCATTTTCTAGCCTTTTCCTCGAGCAAGATTTTGCTTCGATTTCTCATAAATGCCGCACTCTTCCTTCTCATCGGCCAACATACTCTTCCACAACACCATATCTTTCAGACGCACCGAGCTTGTCGACTCTTTCCCGTGCTGTCCTTCTCGCTAGCTGAATCCTTCACTCAACTTCTTGTACTCCTAAGTTCCTGCACACTTATACATAAGACATCAAATATATATAAGACCTAACTTGACTTGGTTGATCACACCAAAATTATAATGGGGTACTTACAATCTCTCCTTTTTTTGATGTGGATCAACCCAAGTTAAATTAGGGTAAAATAAATCATTAAAATAAATGAATATGCAATTAAAGTATTAAATATGTAAATTAAAATGCACTAAATTAAAATTCACCTCCCCTAGACTTAATCTACAATTCTCTCCCTTTGATCCCATTAAAAATAGGAATTAAAAAAAAAACTAAGGGTTCCACAATTGTGATATATAAAGCAATTTTAAACAAAATAATTTTAAAAATAATTTTTTTTTGTTAAAAAATTTTAAAAATTTTTATAACTTTTTAAGCAGACATATCCAAAGCAGTGATAAATTTCATGAAAAAATAAAATAAATTTAAGTAGAAATAAATTATTTTATATAGAAAGATGTATTTTTTTCAAAATAAAGCTAAAAAATAGTTTCTAAGCTCAAAAAATCTTGAAAAACTTTCTTAGAATATAATAGAGCAAGTATATTTCTAAAAAAAATAAATTTTCAAAAAATTAAATCTTTAAGAATTTTTAATATTTAAAATTTGCTTTTAGATAAATAATTTATAGAAAACTCAATAACAGTAATTTTTTTTTGAAAATATGTTATTTGATAGAGAACATGATATTTGATCACATAAAAATAAAATTGACAAGAAATAAATCTATGAAATAATTTTAAATTAAAAATATATTTTTTTAATAAAAATCATAAAAATTAATATAATTTTAAAATTTTTTTGCAGATAAGTAATGTGATTCTCTTTCTCGAAAAAAATTAAGATTCAATTAATTTTAACTAAAAATTATACAAAACAATTTATTTAACAATATTAGACAATTAAAAAAAATATTAAATCAAATTAAAATTGGAAAGATGCGTAGAGAATTTAATTTAAATATGATTTTCGAACCCAATATAGATTCCTTTTTACTGGATTAATCAAGTACTTTTTAGGAATATACTTTTTTGTTACTCTTCTGATTTGATCATTGTGAAATCTATAATACCAATTAGTCCTTGATAATTTCTAACATTTGAAGTAGTAATATTTGAACATGTAGATTTTTTTAAGTTTTTCTACTTATTCTTTCAATTTATCATTTTAATTTTTAATTTATCAAAATCTTCTATTAAACATGATTTTGCTAAAATTATTTTTATTTCTATATTCTCCTTTTTCAATTTTTCATTTTTATTTTTCAATTCATATATTGATTTGGACATGGATTTTATACTAAAATACAGTTGATCAGGAGGTAAGAGACATATCTCATTTATCATGTCAGATCTAAAGTTGATTCTCCCCTTGCATCACTCATTCATCTGATGTCCGTCCCCCTTCATCGATGCTAGCTTCTGAGTTGCTTTGTTCTTTATGACTAGCCTTCAGTGCTAGTCTAGTATATACTTCTATTTCTGACTCTGATGATGAACTCTCGTCCCATGTGGTATTGAGATTTTTGTGCTTAATTAGCTTTGGCCTTTTTGGCCTTTTTTCTTTATCCTTCTTGAGATTTGGGCAGTCTTCCTTTATATGCCCTTCTTTTTGGCAATGATAGTATCAAACCTTTCTCTTATTTCTTGGATTTTTTTTCTGGTATGTATTTCTTTAAATTTGTTAAATTTAAAAAACTTTTTAAATTTCCTTACCATACAAGCTTCTTGGTTTGCATCAATATCTGAGTCTAACTAGGGTTCGTCCTTCTTGGTGGCTTTTAGTACTAGATTCTATCTTGACTCTTTGCTTGTCCCTGCACATCTAGATTCATGTAATTCTAAAGTTAAAAATAGTTCTTCTAAGGTACTTATCTCCAAATCTTTTGAGATATAGTAGGTGTCTATAATCGAAGCCCATTTTAGGGTTTTGGGAAAGGCGTTGAGCGCATAGTGTATTGAGTCCTAGTTGATTAACTTTTCACCAAGGTTGACAAGTCTAGTGATCAACTCCTTAATCATTGTGTGTAGTTGGGCTACCTTCTCACCTTTTTCTAGACAAACATTTGTTAGTTGATTTCAAAGAAGGTCTTGTTGTGCAAGCTTTGCTTTGGAAGTTCCTTTATAGAGCTCCAAGAATTTTTCCCAGAGTTCTTTGGCTGATGAGTAGCTTCCGATGAGGTTGACTTCTTGAGGCGACAATACCTCAGCAAGTGTTGTTTTGCTCTACTGTTTGCTACTAATTCACTTTGTTCCTTCTTTGTCATTGACTTTCTTCTTTCTCTTCTCCTTGATGATCCTTAGGGACTATAAAATCATATTTTATAATTAAAAGAATTTTGGAATCAGTTTATAGGAATACCTCCATTTGGCGTTTCCAGTGCGTGAACTCCCCCCTTGAACTTTGGTGAGTAGAGGCTTGGTCCGACCATTGATTTCTTTGCTTTAGTCCGCTATTAGTCCTTCAAAAGCGTTCTTACTCTAATACCAATTGTAGATCCCCATTCAGCCAGCAAGAGGGGGATGAATTACCTGAAATGAAATGAATACCCTTTCTCGATCTTTGGACTAAGTTAGGCAAACACTTATTTAAAAACAAAAAGTAAATGCATAAAATAAAGACAGAGATAAGAATATTTACTTAATTTGTAATCAGAGGATTGCTAATGCAAGACAAATGTAGCTCACTAAGATATCCTTCTTCCATAGGCAGAGTAGCCTCTTACAATGTTGAAAGCTTAGAATAGTGACAAGGAGAACTAGAGTTTGAAGTACAGAAGTTGTTTACAAGTATTGTAATAAACTACTGAGACTAAGGCTCTATTTATAACCTGCTAGTTAGATTTGACCATTTGCTGACATAGCAGCTCTGGGCGCTTAGAAGTGGTCCGGACACCTATGTGTAGATAAAACTTCATCCACGTCACAACATATTGGCAAAGATAGATTTTTCTCTGTTTGGGCTCTTGGACCAACTCGAAGGCCCACCGTGTTGACGCGGCTCTGAACAGGGGTGCGTCAAGGAGGCACCCTAGGCTACCCAAGGTGGTTCGGGCGCTCGGACTAGTCCTAATGACTAGACTTGATCCAAGTGCTTGGACCAGTCCGAGCGCCTAGACTTGGTCCAAGCGCCCAGACCAGTCCAGGTGCCCAGAACAGTCTAGGCGCCTAGACTTGGTCCAGGTGCTTGGATAGTCAACTTCTTATTGACTATCTGATTTCTCCTCCATTTTGGCTCTGTGCGTTTTGGTGATTTCGGTCATCTAGAATAGGGCTCACTCAAACCCATTTTTTGGCCTTCTCCTCGAGCAAGCTTTCTCTCTGGCTTCTCGTCCCTCAAAAATGTTACGCGCTACCTTCTCGTTTGTTAGTGTACTCTTCCGCAGCACCTTATCCCTTAGACGTATCGAGCCCGTTGACTCTCTCCCATAGCGTCCTTCTCATTAGTTGTGTCTTTCACTCGACTTCTTGTGCTCCTAAGTTCCTGCACACTTAGACACAAGGAATAAAATATACACAGGACCTAACTTGACTTGGTTGATCACACCAAAACTACAGCGGGGTACTTATAGTAAGTAAGGTAAGTCACTAGAGGAGAGTGTTCCAGTGAGGACGAGTGCTAATTAGGGAATTTAGACATAAGTATAGTTTAGGTCCATTTTAGAAACCTAGACTGAGACAGTGACTAGATCCTGATCTCATAAAGATAATATTTAATTAATAAATTTATTTTATTATTATGTTGACTTTGTTTTATAGGTTACACTTTATTTTTGGACTAACACATTTTATAGGACAAAAGGAGTACAAAATTATTCTCATATGAACAGCGTCTGACGCGCCTCCGAGTTGACTGGAGGCTCTTTGAAGCAGCACTTAGAGGCACCCTAGATGAGCCAGAGGCACCCTCAAGGAGATAAGAGTGGCAGATAAGGTTTTATGGTGCAGAGGTGCCCTGGAGGCCTTGGAGGTGCATCAGAGGCATATTAGAGGCACATTAGAGTGCTTGGAGGCGCCCTCGCATATATATAAATCACAGTAAGTGGAGTTTATCAAGACCAAATTTTTTGAGATAAAATTCGCTATTAGAGGTGCCCTCAATGGTCAATAAAAGAGCATTTTTGGCCATAACTTATACATAATTTCAATATGCAACCTTTCAAGTTTTTATCTGCTCTGATTTCACCCTCTCACTGTGCTGTGATGCTTATGCCCTACTACTATTGAGAAGCCATCCGATACTGAGCTCGATCCTATAATCTTCAAGTGTTGGGTAACAAGATTTTTTTTAAGTACTTAATTACTGCATAAAGGAAAGTGTAGATTATTACACTTGTCCTCGGTTCATTATTGTATTCGATTCTCTCTTCCGACAGTTCTGTAAAACATTTTAGTGGATTACCTATTGATACTGTAAAGCCCAGAAAATTCCCGAATTTATTTTAGAAATATCCTAGTATTT
>JBBMJZ010000115.1:4815211-4835913 GCA_037833815.1 Zingiber zerumbet | reverse complement strand
GGGCGCCCGAAATGGTTCCAACCGCCCGGGCCAGTAAAGTTAACTATGGTTGACTTTTTCGTCTGGGACCTCAGCTCCGGTCTAGTTCCCTCGATCCGGGTCTTCTGCTCCGGATTCGTTCGCTTGGGTGATCTCGGCCATCCGGAATAGGGCTCCCCCGAACCCAACTCCCGACCTTCTCGAGCAGGCTTCCGCTCCGGCTTCTCATCCCTCGGAATTGTCGCATGCTTCCTTCTCGTCCACCAGTGTACTCATCTACAGTCTTCGTCCCTCGGTCGCACCCCGTGCCAACCTTCTCGCTAGCTACGTCTCTTGCTCCTCGAGTAGTCTTCTGCTCTGGCCTCTCGTCCCTCAGAACCACCGCACGCTTCCTTCTCATCCGCCGGCGTACTCTTCCGCAGCGCCTCGTCCCTTGGACGCACCGCGTATCGTCCTTCTCGCTAGCTGCGTCTTCCGCTTGACTCCATGTGCTCCTAAGCTCCTGCACACTTAGGCACAAGGTTAAAAACACACAGGACCTAACTTAAATTGTTGATCACACCAAAATAACCTTGGGGTTCTAACAATCTCCCTCTTTTTGATGTGAACAACCCAAGTTAAGCTAGAGTAAAATAGACATCAAAATGAAATAACTTATTTTGCAATTAAGTGCAAAAAGATAAAATTTTTAAAAAAATTCAATCTTTAATATTTCAATCTCTAAAATTTCAATCTCTACCTCCCCCTAGACTTGTACTTTTTCTTCTCTCCTTTGATCACATAAAAAATGGGGTTCCAAAAATTCTAAGGGTATAAACTTTGGAAATTTTGAAAAGTATTTCAATTTTTAACAAAATTTCTAAGTAAAAGACAAAAAAAAATTCTTAGTTAAGAACTATTTTTGAAATCTTGAAAAAATAGAACATGCATTTTTAAGAAAAAGTTTGCATTAAAAAAAATCCTTTTTAACCAAAACACTTTTGTAGGAATAGATAACTTAAACAAAATTTTCATAGTTTAACAAATTTTAAAAAATAATACTAGTTTTATTTTCTTTTGTTTATACAAAAATTCGTTCTCAAGTTATTGCCATTTAATATCATTATGATATCTAAATTTTCATTTTAGTCTATCATAATTTCTTAAATTATAACTTTTCATATTTAAAGAAAATAATATTAAGCATGCAAAAAAAATTATCATGTTAATTTCTATTATTCGTTTGTCAAAATTCTTTAATCGATAAGTTATTGCTTGAATTTCTTTTAACTTACTATTAGTTAATAATTTTTTAGGTTTTAATTTGCAAAATTCGTTAGACAAAATATTTTGTAATTCACAAGAATGTTTTGACAACATAAATTCTAATTTGCAAAAATATGTTGATAATAGATTTTCTAATTCGAAAAACTCTTTCGATGATGTTTTGATTGAAGCACTCAATTGATCAGAAGTTAGAGTCCATACCTGACTTACCTTCTTGGCCGTTGATTCTCCCTGTGTTGTGTTATTTTCTTCCAAAGATTCTCCCCCTTCATCGATGTTCATTGAAGAAGAGCTTTCTATGTCCTCGGGATGGAATTCGGTGGTTGGGGCTGTCGTGGCACTTACCTCAGTTTCAGAATCTTCTGACGACGGATCGGTGTTGGATTCAACTTTAACTTATTCTTCGTAGAATTTTAAGAACTTTTCCCAAAGTTCTTTTGCGCTTTTATATTCGCCAACTCTATCAAGATCTTCAGCCGGTAGTATGCTCAAGAGGTGAAATTCAGCCTTACCATTTGATGTAAAATCATCACGCTGCTTCTTGGTCCAGAGGCGTTTATCGATTTCTTCTCAGTTCATGTTCTTCGGTGTTTCATAACCAATTTTCATTATTACTGAAATATCAAAATTTGTGTTAAGATATACCTCCATTTGTTGCTTCCAAACCGCAAACTCCCCCTCGAATGCTGGTGGATAGACGTTAGCTCCAGCCATCGTTGTGATCTTTGTGCTTTAGTCGGCGATTAGTCCTTATGAGGCGGTCTGACTCTGATACCACTTGTTGGCGCAGTGGGGCCGGCAAGAGGGGAGGGGTGAATTCCCTGCAACTAAAAAATACCATCCTCAAAACTTTTCAACTCAAAAGATAGCAACAATAATAATAAGATAATAACATAAATAAGAACAAGATAAGAAGACTCAACAGTTGACTTGGTTACAACCAAGATGGTTGTTAATCCAAGACGGTTGGAAAGTGCACTAAGAAAGTCTCCTTCTCTAAAGGTGGAGAAGCATTTTACACACTCGTAGCTCAGACAGTTGCTTAGAAGTTGAATACAGAGTTGATTACTGAGATGATTCAAGCTTCTGGACCAAGGCTATATTTATAGCCTTGGTCGGGGTTCCCCGAAGGGTTTCGAGCGTCCTGGGGGGATAAAATTTTATCCCCTGCACACGGATCGCGATTTGACCACGATCTTGATAAGATAGCGTTCCAGGCGCCCAGAATGGATCCGGGCGCCCGGAATGGATTCGGTCCGAGCCCTCTGCTCCGTTTCAGCTCGCCTCGGTCCGGGTCTCTTCCGCTCCGGCTCCGCTTACTTGGGTGATCTCGCCCATCCGGAATAGGGCTCACTCGAACTCAACTTCCGGCATTCTCCTCGAGCAGGCTTCTGTCCCGGCTTCTCGTCCCTCGAGCGTCGCGCACATTCTTCTCGTCCACCGGTGTACTCTTCCGCAGCTCTTTCGTCCTTCGGATGCACCGAACCTGTCGGGTTCCTTCTCGCTAGCTGCGTCTTCCGCTCGACTTCCTGTGATCCTAGGCTTCTGCACACTTAAACATAGGGATCAAATAACAAACAGGACCTAACCTAACTTGGTTGATCACATCAAAACAGCCACGGGGTCCAACACTAATGAGTGAAATTAGGCCCTAGTGAGTGAAGTTAGGTGGTAGAAGTCATGGTGAGTGAAGTCAGACAATTGTAGAAGTCCTAGTGAGTGAAGCTGAACCCTAGTGAATAAAGCTAGGTGGTGGAAGTTTTGGTAAG
This sequence comes from Zingiber zerumbet, assembly GCA_037833815.1. Lineage (NCBI taxonomy): Eukaryota > Viridiplantae > Streptophyta > Magnoliopsida > Zingiberales > Zingiberaceae > Zingiber > Zingiber zerumbet. Next base: position 4,832,899 of record JBBMJZ010000115.1, on the reverse strand, counting down.
TGAAGCCAGACAATGGAAGTCCATGAGTGAAGCTAGTCAACCCAAGAGAGAGGTAGCCCTAGGTAATAAGAAGTCCTGGAGGAGTAAACTCCAAGCATGTGTGACCGAGTGGTTTCTAGTCTACCGCGCATGATTGACCGGACCAACAAATTCTTAATACTACGAACACGGTTTTACTTTACTATGTTATATCTATTGTACTAACTCAGTATTGCAAGTAAATCTTAGTACACCAGATTAATTATACACTAAGCAGGACTTAGAAATAATAAGTGCTAATTCATCTCAACTTTGTCGAGATTTGAACCACAGACCTTATGGTGGTAAGACTAATGTGTTATCATGCAACCATGGTGGATGTATTTTGTTCTAGATAAATATTTTTCAACTTAGAGTATTCCAATAGAATATTAAATGGGTATTATAATATTTATTTAACATCATTTTCTATTATAATGTTCACTCACAAGAGAGAGAAGAGAGGGCGCTCGAACACCCCTCTCTCTCTCTTTTTTTTATTGTAAATTTTTTAATACTATTTTTGAAAAATAGTACAATTATTTTTTTACAAGTAAGATTATTATTAAAAATAATAATAATATTTTAAATATTTAAAATATATTTAAAATGTATTTATTTAATATTATATAATTTTAAGATGAGTGCGTAGACGGTGGAACCCATAAATAATAAGTGCTAATTTTAAAACCATATGAGTGAAAAAGATATGTTGTTATATAATGAGTATGTGAGAGTGGATCCTATTTTTTTTATGAGATAGTGAGTGTTATAATGACGATATATTATGGATGCTCTTAAACTACGATGATCAGGTGCATTTGGTAAGTAATTTTTGAAATATATATATCTAAAGAATAGAATTTTTTAATTAAAAAATATAAGTATTAAAAAATATTTTCCGTGAAATAAACTAACAGAGCCTAAATACAATATACCATTTGTGTGCTCTTACAATTAACCAAGAACAACTCTTTAAGATGAGAACAAACATTAAAAGAAAACAAACAAAAAAATGAAATTGAGAGAGGAACACTAGCATTTGTCAACTCTAGTGATCTTCAATTTCTTGACGGTGCTCAAGAACAACCTGTAAAATGAACATAAAGCAGATGATCATGTTAGAAATTAAAATGAAAATAAAGAAAGAAAGAAGTATATATATATATATATCTCTTAGATCGAGGTAGCTTTATTACTCCCATGGCACATCTCCGACCATCATCCAATCTCCCTCTTCGTCCTCGTAAGTCAGCACATGGCTCTTCTCTAGCGGCACTTGGGAAACATGAGAGCCTGGTTAAAATGTTCAGCAAAATCAGTTAGGCCGATCATATTGCATGGCACATCAACACAATATTAATTATATCAGTCGTTACATGTGATCGTCGTCCTAAACATTCGACGAAGGGACTTTATCAGATCATCGTAGCCATCATGCGCGAACAGGTCGAGTTTCCTGCCAATTGGAACTCCCTCCATGTAAACCTTCACAAAGAATGTCTCAGAGTTACTCTGATGCGCTTTGCCCTCGAGTGTGCTCCTAAGAAGTGGTTTGATTGGTGGCCAGTCAGATACTGGATCCCTATTCAGGAAAACAATATAAATCGAATCTGAAATTAAACGGTGTTGTTCACTTTACTAAAGCACGATCTGTAAACTAACATTAATAATTAAGGAGAAACAGAGCAGCTTCTTTGGATGCTTACTTTTCCTTATGAGAGTTGTGTTGTAAAGAGGATGAAGAGAGGCTAAGGCCTAGCCTTAGCTCAGTGCTCAAGTCTCTCCTTTGCTCAAAGATGGAAGACGTGCTGAGGTCAGGGTCACAGCTGCTGTCTATGGAAGAAGAAGGGGAGTTACAGTATCCTCCCATGTTGGAGCTGCTGCTATCTTAGTGATCACAAAAGATAGAGAATGGTAAAGCAAAGTGGCTAGAATTTTATAATGCTTCAAAACTATGACCTCGCCGTTAAGCTTCAGTAATGCAGTTATGGAGTTGGTGGTGTAACAATGGCGTTGGCTCAAGTGCTATACCCAAAAGGAAATACAGCCCGGTGTACCAAAATGAAGAGCTATATTTATATTCTTTTCTCACACAGGAAAATTTGTCAAAAGGTGTAGCAGAAGGTCAAAGCAATTGAAGAAGCTTTCTTTGTAGTGAACAGACAACCCACCATCTTCCTGGCTCTTTTATTGACCAAGATTGGGCAGTAAAAGCAAGTTCCCATGCAGTAGGGAGACAAGGCACCCCCAGCCCTCTCCTTCAGGTCTCATCTTTTCTCATTAAACCACATGCAATTAAATCCTCATGTCTGCTTGTTTGGGCTTCATTGATCATATATATACATGTGTAATGCATTGTGTGGCCTAATAGCAGCAGGTTTCCAAAGCTAACCAATGCAGGCAAAGGATTCAGTAAAAAGCAAAACTCCAAGTATTTGACAGGCACACAGTCCACCAATTCCTACCTGGTTTCTGCTTTCCTTTTTTATTAAAAAAAGTTCTGTTGTCACATTCAATTTGAAAAGTTTACATTTGCTTTTGGGGATTTTTTTTTTATGTGTATATTTGTAGTTTTTAATAGCATTGTGCCTTTTGTATATTCATCAAAGACACCTTAGGATGAGGGTAGTATCTCAAGGATCAAGATGTACGCGAAAATGAAGTCATCCTTGAGTCTCACATTTGCTAAAAGGTTAATTATAGTCATATGGTGCTTAAAATAATGCATGAGATCCTCCTAAAAGCAAGACATGAAGGCTAATTGAAGGAGACATGCCCTGAACAATATCCCATGTCAATTACAGCAAGAAAGATCGAGTTGACAACACACCAAACCAACCAACAATCTTCTGCGCTCATATACACTAAGTCGAAAAAATATCGATATGCAGAAGGCAAGTTGGTTATGCTGTCAATTTTCCTTCATGATGATATTAATGCCTTTTTCTCATTCCCTTTTTTATCAGAATGTTCAAACTTGTAGAAAAACTTGCCACATGAGTTTATCATGTTAGTAAAGGGAACTTAAAGGCTGTCATAAGTAGACAAGTCATGGATTGTTGGGAAAACTTTGAAAGAGGATTATGACTCCATTTATATAAAAGCTTTTTTCTCCTTCTATAGACTGTAGTCAGCAATTAAATTGGATTGCAGGAGAATAACAAGGCCGGAGGAGGGCTCCAAGCATTTAATACTAGGCATAAGAGTTTTAAATGCAAGAACATCAATGCAGGCGAATCAGTTGATTCAAGGAGACATCTGACCTATCTTGCTCCTAAAGTAATGACAAAGAGAAAGGTGTAGCAGTAATACAAGTAAAGAGTGCCTTCTTTAGGTTAACCTTTTTTACGTATTCCAATGTTCACATGAAAGATTTGCATGTGGACAACTCGAGTTTTGCATCCCTAGGACAACCCCATTGCTTTGGATCTCTACAAGGCTGTGTCTCATCTCATTTTAATTTGATGAAAACTATTCATGCAGGCTGCTTTGAGCTTTCATAAATGTAGCAATTAAAAGTGTAAATTGTGGCTTATATAATGTGTGGGCTGTAAATGAACCAAGCATTCGTGAACAAACTTAGTGTTTGGCTTGGTAAGAGCTTGTTTATGTTCGTTCAATATGCATAAGATTAATTAAACAAACAAGCTTGAATAGCTCGTTAAGCTAAACAAATAAGTTTGAACACATATGTGTTCAGCTCGTTTACGTTCGTGAACGTCGTTCGTGAACAATGTTCGTAACCAACGTTCATGAACAATGTTCGTGAACCATATTCATTAATAAAATTCATTTCAATATACTAAATAAATAATAAAATAAAATAAATAAAATAAATAAATTTAAATTATAAAGCTCAATAATTAATCAAACAACTAAAAGTTTTAAATAATCAAACAACCTTGAATTGAGAGCTCGATAATATCTAAACAAACCAATCTTGAACCAAGCTTATGCTAAACTCGAACCAAGCTCAAGCCAAGCTTGAATTGAGAGCTCGATAACATCTAAACGAATCAAGCTTAAGCCAAGCTTCAAACAAGCTCAAGCTCATCAAAAATAAACCAAGTCAAGCTTGAATACTCATTTCAAAAGCTTGATTCATTTTAAGCTCGGCTCGGTTCGGCTTGATTACCTTATCAAACAAGCTTGAACACTCCAAAGCTAAGCTCGACTCGATTCATCTATAACCCTAGCTTTACTCTAACACCTCTAACATCCCTATTAATCCATTTAAAATGAAGAGAGAGAAGATAAATCATATACAACTATTAACCTTCAGAATTTTAACTACTCTATGAAATTTATCCCCTCCAGCATTCCATGCACATAGGTACCGATCCTATGGGTACAGGTGCCCCTCCAGCATTCCATGCACATACCGATCATATGGGTACAGGTGCCGAGGTACTTGATTGATCGAAGATTTGACTGTTATTACATGATTCTCATTGACGATAAAAAAATCAAAATCAAAATAAAAGAGCATATTTTTTGCGAAATAACATAGGTCCTCTACCTATACAATTAAATATTATTATTTTATATTATACTTATTAAAATTCTATAAATAATATGTCCACGTAATAATTTTACGGGCAGTTTTCCTTAAAACATAAAATTTATATTAAAATTTATATTTTATATTAAAAAAATTATATCATCTATACCCTCTATTCTTTAAATTTAGATTTTATAAATAATAATAAAAAATAACAACCCAATTCACAAAGCTCTCAATATATGGGATCCCAAGAAAAGATCCATTATAGGCAGTCTTATATGCGAGGTCCCAGAGAAGGATGCATTGTAGGCAGTCTTACGCTGCTTTTTATAAGAGGTTGTTTCCAGGATTCGAATTCGTGACTTTTTGGTCAAAAATAATAACTTTATCGTTGCGCTAAGGTTCCCTTTCTTAGATTTTATGAATAATACTTTTCTAACTTTAAAGAATGAAATATATTCATTAAAAGAGAAAAAAAAATAAAAGGAATAGATTGGGAAATAAAAAGTAGATATTATATAGAGAAAAAAATAGAAAAGAAGAAAATAATTTAAAAATAAAAAAATAAAAATTTTAGGATATCTCACTATAAAAAAAATAGCATTACCGATGGCTTATTCCATTGTAATTCCATCGGGAGAGACGTATACCGATGGAATTACAATGGGAAATAATGTGTCGGTGTAAAATTCGTCAGAAAAGTATATTCCGATAGATTCAGGTATCCGTCGGTAAACTTACCGACAGAATTACTATTCCATTGGTATAATTACCGACAAAATATTTAATTCCGTCGGTAATCTTAACTTAATTTATCGATGATTTCATTTAGAAAGTTTTGACGAAATTCTTATTCCGTCGGTAATTATCGAAGGAATTGGGCATTCTGTCGGAAATTACCAACGAAAATAGATATCCCGTCTGTAATCACTAAATGAGATCACCGAAGGAATACCCAATTCTGTCGGTAATTAACGACGGAATAAATATTCCGTCGAAAAATATCGCTCGATATTTAACGACGAAATATAAATTTCGTCGATATTCCAATGGAAATAAAAAAATTCACAGATTGCCTTCTTATTTAGGTCATAACCTGTATACACTTTTTATACATAAAAAATCATCACAAACGATGATATTTTCATACATACAAATGATATAAAGTGTTCACAATCCATAATTACATTTCACATTCATGCATCCATACATTTCACAATCCAAATAATATCTAAAATAGCAATAGCAAATACATATCCATCCATATCCATAGTAGAAACATTCTTACAAACAAAATAATAGAAAAAAGTTATAATATATATATATATATATATATATATACACCTAGATAGTCAGCATGAGCAAATGAGGATCATCAATGATAATAGGTTTGGACTTCTGAAACATATAGCAATACAAAATTTAAATATTAGTCTAGTAAATTATCAAAACATAATAGATATATTTTGCATGAGTTATGTATGATAAAAAATTTTAAGTTATGGTTAAACAAACATTAAAAAAATAATTATCATAATCTGATGGATCTTGAGTCTCTTGTGGCGGCAGGAGCAAATGACCTACGAATGCTTACATCTGAGCCATGAGAGCATCATGATCCTGTTTTCACTTTCGATCATCCTTGGCTTGCTGCCGCTCAGCCGCCATCCATTCATTCATCTTATGATCCATTGAAGCAACTTGAGTACGCAATTCTTGATTTTCCCTTATTAAAGACTGCATCTCAGTAGAAGAAGAAGAGGAGGAGGAACCATCACAACCCTAGGAGTCCTCAAACGATCAAATACGACTTTGGCTTGGGAGCCAAGGGCATAGAGAGTGAAGTTTTTTGTCCGCCCACCGATAATATCATAATAAATATCATTTAGTGTCTCGGTGGATAGAGGCTATAACTCCCCCTACCCTCTGCTAGTGGCTAAGATGTCTGAGTTACTCTATCTGTCATTTGATCCTATGTGAAAAAATATAATATGAATATTATTCAATTTAATCATAATTACAAAAGTTAATAAAGATAAAAAGTTAAATGTAATAAAGTAAATAATCTTACATGTATGACCTTCGATCTGAGATCGACAAATGTGTCATCCTTTTTCTTGTGGATCTTAAGAAAGACCTCTATACAAGTAGGTTAATGGACTAGTTTGTGTTCCTGTATACACAAATAATTTGGGATAAAATTATATAAATTTAATAATAAATATAAAATTTATTTATTTAACTTTAAATTAAACTCACCAGATCCATAGCATGCTCAACAATGGATCTATCTTAACATATGCTAAGCGATACCGGTGCTCAGGCCACCTAGCTCTGTATTTCTGTTTGTTTGAGCCTTTTCTGCACTTTCTTGCCACCTCTATGCAGCCTAAGTGACCGTCCATGCACTCCATATCACCTCAGAAATATACGTCGATCTTGTACCATTCTTTCTTATGTAGTACATCATGTCTCTGTACAGTTTGGCACAATAGTTATTTCATGTGGCCTTAAATTGTTCTTCTTGGCCTTCTTCTCATGTATATATTTTCTACAATTATAAGTTGAGCATTTAATATATGAAAGGATAAATATAATATGAAATGCCAAATATATTAAATTACTTACTACAAATTCATTATAGTAAAATGTCTTCATGTCCTAGTCTACATGCCTCCATGTAGTACCAGAAGTGCATACTCTTTTTTTTAAAAAAAAATTCAAAGATATAAGACGCAATCCGGTGGCTATCAGGAACTAATCTGAAAAAAAATGTAGATATGAAATTTATTAAAGTAATATATGAAATTGAATTACTAATAACAAAAAATATTTGCGTGTCTCCAACAACTCTAATAACCTTATAGCTATGAGGTATTATTGCCTGCTGCTCAGACATAATAATATCTGTAAAATAATATTACAACACAACATATATACTAAAGTTTACAAATATGCATGATATCAATACAAAATAATATAGAAACATAACTTATTTGATGAACAATAATGCTAATATTGTATCATTTTTAATATTTGACTAATCAACAATAACAGTTTCTAAGTCATTATCGCTAGACTCTGTTAGTACAACTTCATCTTCACTGTTAGAGATCTCTCCATCATCTATCTCCTCGTAAGTGACATTAACATCTACAAGTAATTGAGATATGGATTAGAGTTGTACATCAACTAAATGTCTCATCACTTCATCATTTTGAAATGTATCATGGTTCTGAGTAGTGATGGTGTTAAGCATTTCTATAGTCGTGCGAGGCTTCATTCAACAAACATACAACCATTCACTAGGTCTTCTATTCGTAGGGTATTCAAGACAGAAAACCTGGCCCGCTTATACCCCGAAAATGAATCGTTTAAATTTGTTAAACATTTTGTTTGCATTAACCTCAACTAAATTATAATTTAGATATATTTTGGTAGTTGTTCTTGGAGCACAATTATACCATGAATATTTGAATAGTACATACCTTTTTATAGATAATGCAAGATATTCAACCTCTATGATTTCTTCAAGTCTACCATAGTAATCAAACTGAGTGTTTTTGTTGTCCATAGATCCTTTGACGCAAACACTAGAATTATAGGTTAATCTCTGTAAATATCATTGTGCCACGGAATTTGAGGCCATTAACATAGTAACCAAAGTAGATCTTTATTTTACGGAGGGGTCCTAATGCAAGATTTATTATCTTATCATCTACCACATTTAATATTCTACGGTCTTTAGCCCATAAAATTAGTAGACATTATAACACTTCTTAATGTACATGAACTTAAAGATTTGATAAAATCTCTAAATTACATATATTTCAAACTATAATGTAAATTCAGCCTCTAACTTTTTAGCTACCCCACCTGCATCTATTGATGGATTTTGTAGATATAGTTGTTATTCATACAAGCTGGGAAAGAAGGTAACTTTAAGATAATTGAGATATCAAGCAAACAAATTAAATGGGGGATAAATTTTTTATTAGAGAAGTCAACTTATTTTATGTATGGTTTGACCTCATCACAGTTTAAGAGTATGTATGTTCTTCTAGTATGGTATTCTTCTGGAGTTAAGAATCTAGAAATAGATGCATCCATTGGCTTGTCAAGAAACTTGAAAATAGAAAGCATCGAATGGTCTATTGCCTGAGCATTGTCGGAATTTCTAGGACACTTGTGATGTATGGTTTTCACATTACCAACAAAATAATAAGAGGAGAAAGAAGATATTTCTTCAACCATATGAGTATTACATATTAAGCCCTCAACACTTACTTTGTTACCAACATTATTCTTTAATTTCCTCAAAAACTGTTCGAATATATACATCCATATGTACTGTATAAGACCAGCTATTTGTGCCTCGTATGGTAAATATACTAGTAGATGTTCCATTGAATAAAAAAAAATGGGTAGAAATATGCACTCCAGCTTACATAGGATGAGAAAAATGTCTATTTCTAGCCAAAGCATATCATTCATCATAATACACCTCGCTGTCAAATATATAAAAAAAAATAGACTCAAATCTGTGAGTGATTGTCAAACATTATAAGGAAGTAAATCATGGAAAGCTACTAGAATAAGTCTTTGTATGAATACATGACATTCATGACTCTTCATTCCAAATATCTTTAATCTATTTATATCCATGCATCGAACCAAATTTGAGGCATACCCATCTAGAAATTTTATTTCTTTTAACCAACTACATAAAGTCTACTTACCATCTTTGTCCAATGTATAACAAGTCGTTGGAAATCTATTGGTTGTTTCATTTTAAAGCAACTTTGGTCTGTTTACTAGTTCTTTAATTCCTCATGAGATTTTACAGTGTCTTTAGTTCTTTCAGGCACATTTGTCACAGTGTTGAAGATATTATCAAAAAAAAAAATTCTCAACATGCATGACATCTAAATTATGTCAAATGAGTAGATACTTCCAATAAGGGATCTCCTAACAAATGCTCATTTTCTTCTAACCACACTTGCATATCCTAATAATGTATTTATTTATCTCATTGGAACCAAATTGAAATACTGGTAGAGATTAATAATAGTCTATTTGTTTAATGATTTCTTCACCTGAAGTATGAACTGTTGGATGAGGTTTTCTGACTATAACAATCTTTAGGAATTTTTTTATTTCACTTGAAAGGATGATAAACAAGTAAAAATTTATGGTGATTATCAAACTAAGATACTTTCTCACTATAAAGTAATGAAAATGTATCAGAATCTGTCATGCAGTGTGGACAAGCTAATTCACTAGCCTTGCTCCACCCTGACAATATTGAGTATGCTGGAAAATCACTAATTATCCATAATAATGCAGAATGCAATTTAAAATTAGTTTTACTTGCAACATCATAAGTCACTGACCCTACATTCCATAAATCATTTAATTCGACAATTAGCGGCTGCAAGAAAATATCTATCTTCTCTTTGGGATTGGTTGGATCAGGAATAAACACAATAAGGAATATAAATTTATTTTTCATGCACATCCATAGTGGTAAATTATACAGTGTTAATATAACTGGCCAAAATGAATATTGTTGTCCCAACTGACCAAATGACTGAAATCCATCTGCGGGAAATCCCAATCTCTTATTACGTTGTTCCATTATAAAGGAGGGAAATATAGTATCAAAATGTTTCCATGCAAGGGAATCACAAGGATGACACCTAATTCCTCCTTCATGCTCATGTTTATGATGTCACATCGTGTGATAAGCTGTACGACAAATGCATATAAGCGTTGAAGTCTAGCAATTAAAGGAAAGTAATACATCATTTTCCAAGCAATATTTTTCGTCTTCTTTCCTGACATGCGAGTACGATGCTTATAACGAGAGTGAGTATAGATTTTGCATTTACTCAGTTTGCTGTCTTCATACCAAAATATCATGCAATTATTTATACAACAATCAATCTTCTCTATAGGCAAACCTAAACCTCTAACTAATTTCTTTATACTGTAAAAACTATCTATCATTATGTTGTCAACAAGAATCAACTCTGACATCAATTGACATATGTCATCATAACATCTTTCTAAAAAATGATGTTCTGCTTTCATATTCAATAACCTTGTAGTAGCTGATAATTATGAATGATAAGAGAGAATGTCTTCTCACACTTCTCTTTCATTAACCTTTAACATTTCATATAGTTGTTGATATTCGGGTGTTGGTATTTCGTTGATATTGGAATAATCAACTGCTACATTCATTGTATCGTGAACCATTGATTGCATTCCAATATCATAAGTTGATGATTCAGACATAGTAAAAGTTGTTGATTCATGCACAGTAAAATTTGTGTCAGATGAAGAACCACCAAAAAATCCAATTGATTCATACAAATAAGACTCTCTGTGACAGTACCATTATAATAATTTGGCATAAAATCATTTCTATGTATGTACTTTCATGGTATCCTCATCACGGAAGGCTTTATTTCTACATTTGGAGTGATTACAAGGACACCGTAACTTGGCTCCATTCATACATTTAAGATGACTCTTAGCAAAGTTTACAAATTGTTCTATTTCAATAATAAAATCATCTTTAATAAATTCTTTTTCTAATCGATTATACATTCATGCTTTGTTCATAGACATTGTCACCTAATGGGAATATAATTTAAAATACTATTAAACTTGTACAATTTAATTTAATCTTAAATAAAGTAATCAAACATAATATAGTATGAGTAGTTTCCATTTAACAATATAATAAGTTAGATCAGACATAACGTTCACTTTTTATTGAATATTCAACTTAGTGAATCGAAACAAACATAGATTGTTTTTCCATATATTAAACATGTAGTATCTACCAATACTAAAATCACCATATGACTATATCATGTTATATATCAAAATATTAACTTAACCTACATCAAAATTACATCTCAATTCAACCATGTAAATTATAACTGAATATGTGTAGTCCAACTAGAGAAGAGCAGCAAATGTAGTATACTGCAACAGAATTGATTAGTTAGCTAAAATTAATAGAAAAAAAGACATGCTATGATAAATTCAATAGGAAAAAGTCATTGGCCGCCCAACCTACGTACTGGCAATTGGCAAAAAAGCCAACCGCGTGTTGGTGGCTGGCACAACTGTTTGTACTGCGTGCTGGCTGCCGCCACAGCCGCTAGCTACGTGATGGTGGCCGGCACAGCCGACAACCACATGCTGGCGGAGGGCACAGCCGCCAGCTACGTGTTGGCGGCTGCCGCAGCTGCCAATCACGTTCTAGCGGCCGTCGTAGCACGCCAGCAGCATGTTGTGCCAGCCACCAGCTACTTTTGGCGTTGGGAAGAGTCGGGAAGAGGGAGAAAGAGGGGAAACTTACCGAATCACTGGAGCTCGAGAGATCGTTGGAGAAGGTTGCGCGTGTGAAGGAAAAAGGTTTGGCCTCGTGCCGTAGATTTAATAGGCATTACCGACGGAATTGATATTTCATCGGTAATTCTTATGATTACTGACGAAAGAACTCAATTCCGTTGGTAATCCTGAAGCATACTGATGAAATTGCGTTCTTCTGTCATAATCATAAGAATTACCGATGGAATATCAATTCCATCGGTAAACCCCCTAACTTGCGGTTCTATTGGACACCCATTTACGACGGAAAGAGCATAGCCGTCGGTAATTTTCAACCATTATCGACGGAAATAGCTCATTCCGTCAGAAAACCTAAATATACCGATGGAAAGTTATATCCGTCGGAAAGCACCAACGGATATTTCATCCCGTCGGTAATTTTGTCAGTAATACTATTTTTTCTTGTAGTATATGATAAAAAATAATTATCTAAATTTTATAAAATAAATAATTTATTTCAAAGTTTACTGATATTATAAATAAATTGATATGAATTATTTTATAATAGTTATAAAATCGTAGCTATTATAATATTGTAATCGCTATGATTTTATAGCTACTATCATAATTTTTTTTTATAATTACTGCAACATAACTTAATTTTTTTCAATAATATTCATATTTAATTAATTTTAATGATTATAACACTGTCGTACTTGTCATCTTCGTATAGTTGATCAATGGATTTAAGACTTAATAAATTCGATAATTAAAAAAACACTCTTTTATCCAAAGAAAAAAAAATGGAGTTCTTTAAAACATTCAAACCAGGGACTAAAAAAAGATGCTTGAAAAGGTTAAGAGCGAGGGTACGTCACCGCTCAGGTCATAGGCTAATGGGCTTTCGTCGAGGCACATGCGGTACGCGCATTGGAAGTGTGGGGACACGTCCGGAGTTATCCTCTTACGCGGTTAATTTCTAGTTCTTACTATTGCTCCGTTTACCTGGGTGGATAGATTAAAGAGGGAGAAGGATTAATTGGTAAAGTCGATCGTGGGAGGAGGAGGAAAAAAAAAGGAAACAAAGCCCATGCGCTCGTACTAACTCTATGCCACTAGCTCATTAGGACCATTGTTAGCTCATTAATCATTGCGGCTCATCTGTTTAAATTCATCCTTCAAAGTAAACAAGGCATACCGGTGAACTATTTGGTTTTCATTTTCACCACCTTTACTTCCTCATTTGGCACTGCTTTGTATATAGGTCGGGTAGAAGCATTAAAATGAAGTTCTGGTTGGTCCGTGTGACCCACACTCTTGGCGTCTAAATCCATTTCGCTGACTTGACTCAAGTACTACCGATGGAGGTCACTATATGTTTTGTGATCTGTCCGAGAAGTTTCCAACTTCCAGTGTTCTCACTCACCTTGACTGGCTATACAGGGTTGTTCAAAACGTTATTTAAATGCTAATAATACATATAAAAGTATATAGAGTTGTGATTTGATAGTGATTTAAGGTTTGATGTTTAGGATTTAAGGGTTGATTATAATATTAAAGCTATAAAAATTTGTAAAAAAATCATACATGATACTGCACCATTTGATATATATCTTATTATTTTATTAATCTACACTCTTTACTAATTAATTTCTGTAAAGCCCACAATTAGAATTTTTCTTATTAATCTATTAAAAATCTAGAATTCTCTTTAGTCTCACTTCTTAGACTTATAACACTGCCAGCAAAGAAGCTTCTAAATTTTTTTTCATTAATCAATCAAAGATCTAGAGTTTGAGACTCAGCTGCGTCATACTATTAAGAATTTTTCTTATTAATCAATTAGAAATCTAGAGTTCTCTTTAGTCTCACATCTTAGAATTGACAACACTGCTAATAGAGAAACTTTTAGAAACACCTTAGGTTAGCGATATTAGAAAGCATACTTTTCTTGGTGTTTTGACTAAGATCAAGTATAATATTAAATTAATTTTTTATAAGGAGAAGTTCGTTACTTCTAAAATTTTTTTTATTAATCAATCAGAGATCTAGCGTTACTAAGATCAAGTATAATATTAAATTAATTTTTTATAAGGAGAAGTTCATTACAGTAGCTTGCTATTAGGATTCTTGAGCATCACCCTAGCATTGTATTATTATATGGATCTTGCGCACCCTTACCCAATTTATGGGCAGTCTCTTGAGCATCACCCTAGCATTGCATTATTACATGGGTCTTACGTACCCTTACCTAATTTATAGGCGGCCTTTTGGCTAAAATTAAGTGTATTTATTTTTATCGGTTTAATATATAATATAAAGAATTAAATTATTTTTTTTTATGAAATAAAGTCTATTATCCGCATACGTTCATGTACTATATACGTGCAACCAAGGGTGGAGCCACCTATAGCTCAATTTTTTATAAGTACCTCTAAAATATATAAAATTATAAAAGTATTAGAATCTTGTCCTATATAAAAATAAAAAGTAGAGATAATACTCAAAAATTAAACTTATCAACTCTTCTTCGCATCTTTTTCTATATTGTCCCGCCTGATATAAGAAATCTAGGTCACACACACTCTCTCTCTCTCTATATTATCACGACGACTCCTCTCCCACGACTGTCCCATTAATAGAGTAAATCAAATAGCCCCTTACATATATTTTTCACCAACTGTAAATCTATCGAATGTTACGCCTTGGTCCATAACTTTTTCTACAGTACTATCACATTATAAGTAACTATGCTACGCCAGGCAGGGGGACACGGCGAACTAAATGATGGTCGTCCGAGTACCATCTATGCATTTATGTATCCGCCCAGCTGTACCCCACCCCTTATTTAATCTCCCGAACTGCCAATCTATACAGTTTGTGGATAGATGCGTTGGATTTTACGTTTCAGGGAGCACAAAAGGCCATCGATTCACAGATCGATCAGCTCCGAATCGGGTACAAAACTTTGAATGACAACCAACAAATTGTATGACTTTCCTAGTGGAAACTTAATTGTTGCGCAGAGCAATAACACGTTCAAGAACCAGGGCAGGTACCGACTACTACATTAACAATGAAAAGAACTGGAAAAAAATAAATATATATCCCAAGTCAGCAGCATATAGAGT
Organism: Zingiber zerumbet; assembly: GCA_037833815.1. Taxonomy (NCBI): domain Eukaryota; kingdom Viridiplantae; phylum Streptophyta; class Magnoliopsida; order Zingiberales; family Zingiberaceae; genus Zingiber; species Zingiber zerumbet. The sequence goes on along the minus strand of JBBMJZ010000115.1, from coordinate 4,817,893 downwards.
TTGTCACTTGGAATGCAGGCCAGGCACATTATGGAGTCCCATCTTCCTAAGGATAAGCTTGGGTATTGCAGGAGGATCTCGGAGACCTAGGCTTCGACTGAACTCATTTGCAAGTTCCACGAGTTTAGACTTATCTCTACCGATATTCTTGTCTGAGTTATAGTAACCAAGCCATGCTTGATATGCCGATTCTTTGTTCTTCATGTCGACCAGATTCACAGCCTGCTCTACCTGTACAAACACAAGATTCAAGTGTGTTAGAGAAGACAAATACTATACTAGAAAAATACCAAACATAAATAAATAAATTCATTACATGCCATCTGAGCTAACAATAAGCCTCAATGACTAGAATTGTCCTGACGTATTCAAACTGTTTCTAGGATCTTACAGTGATTGATAAACCTGAGGCTCATCCTACTTGTAATTTTTCACAATATTTTGTCTGTACTTTTTCCTGTCACACCACAATGGGTGAGTGTATTCTGCAAGGAGGGATGGCCTCCCCCCTATGGAGCAACCAGTGTTGTAATCCAAAGATGCTCAGCCTTGGAAAAACTAAAGTAAACTACTCTAGACAGCAAATCATAACCACATATCGGAATACCACTCATAAGATATCTCAACAATGACTTGTACACCAAAAACACCACCATAGCAGAGATCTCAAACCAACAGTGACTTCATGGTTGTGTTTATATTTAACATACATATTGAAGGATTTTTAAAATTTAATCAATTTCCTAGGTCAGTATACAAAAAATTTTACAACTTTTCTGCAAGTTCACAAATCACAAAAAATTGAATAATAAGCTATTCCAGAAAATTACTGCAGAAAAAGAAGCACATTCTACAAAATCCCATTCGCAATTACTTAGGTACAACCCAAATAAATTGTCGAACTCATTCTCATAACTAAAATGTTGCTAAGATTCATAAGAAATTCTCAAGATTCAAATTGACAGGGAGTTGCAAACAAAATAGGTACAACTCAAATCCAAGAGACAACAGAGACTCTACCGTTACAGGCTCCCTCTTAATCTCTACTCTCCTCTAGTACTGAATCCTCTCCTCTAGGATCACAATTTAGTGCAAATGAGGATACTCTACTATTTTATATTGGCTGAGATTCATTGAATTGTTTTGTTTCATCTTGAAACCCAATTCTTTTCTGTCTACTCAATTTTCCCTCAACTCCGTCATGCAACCTTTCTTAAACCAAAAGTAGGATTGAAAGAGGATTCCAGAATAAAAATTATTCCATGAGCAGGATGAATGCACAAGGGAATTTTTAAGGCGATCATGGATTTCAAAAGAAGAATGAAAGGACCTGCTTGAGTTGGAAATTGTCCTCGAAATTTACACTTCCACACAAAGATGCATGCCTCCTTGATGTTATCAGCCTCTCCAATAACCTACATGGACTCTAGAAAACCCTTTGGAGGCTGTTTCCCTCTTGTGACATAGTACCTCTCTTTCATGGAAAATAGCTGAGCATGAATTCAAAGCTCTCTCAAATATGCTCCCTAGCAGTATTAGTTCATGTTCCTTTTCCCTCTTGAATAAGATCAAGTGATGGGGCAAGAAATACCAGTGAAATCTCATTTGGATTTATTCAACCCCCAATTAAATCAAAGCTAATCAGGATTCAGGATTGATCCTAAACTCATTATTCCTCATCCACTACTATCAAAATACAACCTGACCTCAATTTGACAAAAGCCATCGAAATAACTCTGATATACTATCATGACTTGCACCATCTCCTCCCATCGCATGAAACTCAATTTTTCTACATTCTACTATTTCACATGTCACTAAAGTGCCAGTCTCCAATTACATATGCCTAAACCAAAAAATAAAATAGTACCAAGCCTTACACAGTTAGACCATGCCATGCAATTCCAACAGCATAAATAAGAACTAGCATTCCAAGTAATTGATATAAGCGACTGAAATTAAATCGATTAATTGAAACAGGTCACAACGTTCACTTCAAAAATATGGTCCAGTCCATTTTGAGGAAAGAACACCAACCACTAATTAATTACAATCCAGCAATCAAACTACTGTGCCTCATCTCCTCCCGCATGATGAAAATTAAATTTAAACAAAACAGATCAAGCCTCCAGTTGGAACTACATTCCAGACCATTAAAAAAAATCAAACCCCAGCCATAAGTGAAAATCATTTCAAATCCCACCCGCTGGAGTTATTTCCATTCGCTAATTCAGGCACTCGCCACAAGTAAATGATTTTAATCAAATAATTATATTGTTAAATAGCTCCTTGATTATCTTTGATAATTACTCAATTAATTATGTCTAATAATAGTCAATTAACAACTCAGGGGGCGTTTGGTTTAGGGGAATAAGAGTGGAGAATGGGAATAGGAATCATTGATTGTCATTGTTAATGTTTGGATTATAGGAATAGGAATACAAATAAGGGAATGAATCCTTAAAATTGGGTAATAACTCATTCTCATGTACCTCCCCTTCAATGAGTCATTATCCTATTTTCATCAATCAAAATATTTCCTTATTCCCAAAATACCCTTGACCTAAAATTAAAATTTTCTCCCTTAGTATCAAATATCAAAATATATTTATTTTTTCTTTCATATCACTTCTCTCTCCTTGTTCTCTCTCATCATATTTTCTCTCTCATCATTTTATCACA
>JBBMJZ010000115.1:4779366-4790215 GCA_037833815.1 Zingiber zerumbet | reverse complement strand
TGGGTGAACCCTATTCCGGATGGCCGAGATCACCCAAGCGAGTGAAGCCGGAGCGGAAGACCCGGACCCATTCCGAGCGCCCGGACCCATTTCGGGCGCTCAGACCCATTCCGGGTGCCCGGACCCATTCCGGGCTCCGGGAACCTCAAGTTTATCAATATTGACATGAACATTGACTGTTGCATCGGGGATAAAGTTTTATCCCCTCCCAGGAGTCTAGAATGCTTCCAGACGCTCCGACCAAGGCTATAAATACAGCTTTGGTCCAGAAACTTTTCATTCATTCAAGAATTAGCAATACAACACTTGTGAGCTTCCATTTTTTAGTTTAGCTTCTCTTTTTATACTTTCATTGCTGTAAGAGGCCTCTTCGTCTGAAGGAGATATTTAGTGTGTTTCATTCCTTGGATTAATAACCTCCCTAGTTGTAACCAAGTCAAGTCTGTGAACCTCTTCTTTTTGTTTCTTTCTGCTTATTTAATTTATGCAAGTGTTACTTTAAAAGTCTGAAAGGGGTTGTGTTTGTGTTTTTGCAAGGCTATTCAACCCCCCTTCTAGCCGGTTAACCGGTTCCAACAAGTGGTATTTGAGCCAGGATGCCTCAGGAGGACTAACCACCGATTGAAGCAACGAGATGGCCGGAGCTAACATCTATCCACCAACGTTCGAGGGAGAGTTCACATTTTGGAAGCGACGAATGGAGGTTTATTTTTAAACCGATTTTAATAAGTTATTAATAATGACGTATGGTTTTGATATTACCAAAACCAAAGAAAGAGAAGAACTTAAGGAGCATCAATGGACTGACGAGCAGCGTGACGAATTCATGGCAAACAGTAAGGCTAAAACCCACCTTTTGAGTGTACTACCTGCATAGGATCTCGACAGAGTCGGAAAATATAAATGTACAAAAGAACTTTGGGAAAAGTTCTTGAAGCTCTATGAAAAACCATTTGAAGCGGACTCCTCGATGGACACTGAGTCGTCGTCAGAAGAATCTAAAAACGAGGAAATTACTAGAACATCTCTCACCGCCGAGTATCTACCAGAAGATGCAATCAGTTCTTCCTCAATAAGCATCAAGAGCATCGATGAAGGGGGAGCAACGTCGGAAGAAAGTAGCTCAACAGAGGGAGCATCAACAGTCGACAAGGTAAGTCAGGTATGGTCTCTACCTCCTGACCAATTGCTTAATTCGATTAAAATACTGTCGAAAGATTTTTGCAAATTAGAAATTATATTGTCGAAACATTTTTGTGAATTAGAAATTAAAAATAAAATATTATTAACAAAGGATAATGAGTTAAAAAAAACTCTAGCAACAGCTTGTCGATTAAAGGATATCGACAAACTAACAATAGAAAATAACATGTTAAAGGAACAAATATAATTTTATGCATATTCAAAATTCTCTGCTTCAAATCTGAGAAATTATGATAGACTAAAATGAAAATTTAAACATCACTAAATTTTAAATTAGACTTAGGGCTTTCAGTGAGAAAGTTAAATGTTAAATTTCCTTATGAGGCTTTGTCTAATAAAGTGGTTGTTGCTCCAATAACCAAGAAGGACTAGCACCTCGCCACTGCCTAGAAGTAAAAATATTGAAATAAAATGTTTAATTAACTTACTGATAAATCATTAAAATTAAAATTAAATAATACTTTAAAAAGTTTTTTAAACTTTTTTTACTTAGAAATTTCTCAAAAATATTTGTTAAACATTTTTACTTAGAAATTTTTCCTTTGAAAATTATTGTAAATTTTTAGTAATATCAAAATAATTTCTCAAAGTTTTCAAAATTATTACCCTTAGATTTTTCTTAGAACTCAATTTTTTATGTGATCAAAAGGGGAGAAGGAAAATATTAAGTCTAAGGGGAGGTAGATTATAATTTTTTGCACTTTATTGCAATATTATTTATTTTAATTTTATGTTGGTTTACCCTATCTTAACTTGGGTTGATCACATCAAAAAGGGGGAGATTGTTGGAACCCCAAAGTTATTTTAGTATGATCAACAAGTTAAGTTAGATCCTATGATATTTTGACCCTATGTCTAAGTGTGCAAGAACTTAGAAGCACAGGAAGTTGAGCAGAAGACGTAGCTAGTGAGAAGGACGACACGGGAGAGAGCCGACAGGCTCGGTGCGTCTGAGGGATGAGGCGCTGCAGAAGAGTACATCGGCGGACGAGAAGGAAGCGTGTGGTGTTTTTGAGGGACTAGAAGTCAAAGCGGAAGACTGCTCGGGGAGCAAGAGACTCAGTTAGCGAGAAGGTCGACAAGGGAGAGAGCCAATGGGCTTGGTGCGTCTGAGGGAAGAAGAGCTGCGGATAAGTACATTGGCGACGAGAAGAAAGCACACAACGATTCTGAGGGACGAGAAGCTGGAGCGGAAGCCTGCTCGAGAAGGCTGGAAGTTGGGTTTGGGTGAGCCCTATTCCGGATGGCCAAGATCACCCAAGCGAGCGGAACCAGAGCTGAAGACCCGTACCCATTATGGGCGCCCAGAGTCCGGGCGCCCGAAACCTCAAGTTTATCAATATCGACATGGATGTTGATCGTTGCATCGAGGATAAAGTTTTATCCCCTCCCAGACACCTAGAATCCTTCCAAGCGCCCCGACCAAGGCTATAAATACAGCCTTGGTCCAGAAACTTTTCATTTATTCAAGAATTAGCAATACAACACTTGTGAGCTTCCATTTTTATTTTAGCTTCTCTTTTTGTGCTTTCATTGATGTAAGAGGCTTCTCCGCTTGAAGGAAATATTTAGTGCATTTCATTCTTTGGATTAACAACTTTCCCGGTTGTAACCAAGTCAAGTATGTGAGCCTCTTCTTTTTGTTTCTTTCTTCTTATTTAATTTATGCAAGTGTTACTTTAAAAGTCTAAGAAGGGTTGTGTTTGTGTTTTTGCAGGGCTATTCAACCTCCCTTCTAGCCGGTCAATCGATCCCAACAAAAACTACATTTACAACTACCTTGCTGACTTGGTGTATGCTGTGTACAACACAGAGAATGACCAAGGAGCTATACAAGACGGAGGATGCGGGAGCAAGAAATTCATTTTGGGTCGATTTCTAGACTACAAGATGGTTGACTCCAAGACAGTGATCGATAGTCTAGGAGATTTATGTGATCCTACATGTAGGGGTGAGCAAAAGTTTGGTTATACCGAATTAACTGATTAAACCGATAGAAGTTAAAAGTTGTTAATTCAGAAATTCAGTTTTTTTTTCTAGAAATATAGGTTTAATCGGTTCAATTTTGGTTTTGAAAATCAAAATTCAATTAAATTGATTAAACTAATATTATGCCGAGCCAAATCGAAACCAAATTGAACCAAATCGAACCAAACCGAAACCAAACCAAATCAAACCTAACCAGAACCAAACCAAACTGGAACCAAACCAAGTCAAACCGGAACCAAACCAAACCAAACCAAATTAAAAAATTCTGTTATTTCGGTCAAAAATTGAATTAACCGATGTTTCATCGTCTCAGTAGGTTTGATTTTTTTTAAAAAAGTTTGGTTGGTTCGAAAAAAGTTTAGTCAGTTCAATTTTCATTTTAATCGGTTTGATTGGTTGTTCACCCCTACCTGTATGAGATCCACTATGGTTCTGAATGAAACCTTCCAGATAGCAGCAATCATTGAGAAGCTGCATTCTAGTTGGAAGGACTTTATGAACTACCTAAATCATAAATGGAAGGAGATGAACGTGAAAGAATTCGTTGTTAGACTTCAAATTAAAGAAGACAACAAGAGTTCCAAGAGAAAGTTGTTCTCTCATACCAACGTGATCAAGTATAGTCAAAACTCAAAATGAAAAAACTCCAAGTCTTCCAAGATGGGATCCAAAGGAGGCATAAGCAAAAAGAAATTCCCTAGGAAGTGCTTCAACTGCGACCGAGTCAGTCACAAGTCTTCGGAGTACAGAAGCAAAAGAAGAAGTAGAAGGCTAACTTGAACGAGAGAACAAAAATGGACGACCTCTATGCTGTGGTCTTCGAATTGAACCTGGTGGGTTCAAATCCACGATAATGGTGGATCAATATCAGTGCCACAAGACATATCTGCTGTAACAAGGAGCTACTCCACAACTTTGAAGAAATCAAAGATGGAGAGAAATTGTTCATAGGAAACTTAGCAATCTCGGACATCATGCGTTACGAGAAGTGGTGCTAAAGCTAACCTTGAGTACGGAGTTAACTTGCAACAATGTGTTGTATGTTCCAGAGATTCAGAAGAATCTAGTGTCTGTATCACTATTAAGCAAGCATGACTTTTGCATTATTTTTGAGTCAAACAAAGTTGTTCTATCTAAAAATAAAATATTTTTAGAAAAGGGTTAGGTAACCGATGGGCTATTCAAGCTCAGTGTAATGACAATTACGCCTAAGGTTAATAAAATTGCTAGCTCTTCCATTGCTTAAGTCTTCGTATTTATGATATGGTAGACTAGAACATGTTAACTACGATGTGTTGCATGGATTAATTAACATGTAAAACATACCTACATTCTAACTTGACTCGATACACAAGTGTGGGATTTGTGTTGAAGCAAAAATGACAAGGTCATCCTTTCAACATGTTAAAAGAAGCAACGAACCACTCAGCCTAATTCACACTAGCGTGTGCAACCTAAAAGGTACATCGACATGTGGTGGGAATAAGTATCTCATCACTTTTGTAGATGATAATACAAATACTGTTATGTGTATCTATTCAAAATTAAGGATAAAGCTATAGAGAAATTCGTTCTCTATAAGAATGAGGTTGAAAACTAACTTAATAAGAAAACTAAGGTGGATTAAAATAACCGAGATAGTGAATATGTTTCACTGTTCACCGTGTTGTGTGTTGAACATGAGATTAGATACGAAACAACAGTTCCTTATACTCCTTAGTAAAATGGAATTGTTGAGTGAAAGAATCTCATTCTAAAGGAGATGATGAATGTTCTTCTACTGAGCTCTAAACTACTAGAGTTCATGTAGGAGAAAGTTGTATTAATAACTAATTACCTTTTAAATAAGGTGCCCTGAAAGAAAATAGATAAAAGCCCTTATGAGTTATAAATTGAAAGACAATAGTCTTATAAATATTTACGAATGTAGGGGGTATCTTGCTAAAGTTTTGGTATCTAATTTGAAAAGAATTAAGATATTAAAAAATAGTTGATTGTATATTTATTGGATATGCACATAACAGCAGTGCATATCGATTTTTTATGTATAAGTCACAAATATTAGATATACACAAGAACTCGATAATAGAATTAAGAAATACCTCATTTTTCGAGCATGTGTTTCCATATAAGTCCTAAGAGGAAGCTAGCTCCTCAAAATAAACATATGAAACACAAGAAAAAAAGGAAGATGAACGAAGTAAAAAATATTCGGGTGGAAAAATCCTATGGAATAGATTTTATTACTTTCATATTAGAAAGTGAGTCTCATAGTTACTCAGAAACAGTAAACTCTTCTGACGGACTTCACTGGAAAGGGGCAATTTCATCTGAGATACACTCTATCTTGCAAAATCATAATTGAAAACTTGTGGATCTTACTCAGGGAAGTAAACCACTAAGTTGCAAGTAAATCTTTAAGAAGAAAATAAAATCAAATGATACAATTGATAAGTACAATGCCTGTCAAATAATATAATTGATAAGTACAAGGTCAGATTGGTAACTAAAGGATAGCGACAATGAAAAGACCTTGATTACTTTGATACTTATTCTCCGGTATCGAGAATAACTTTCATTAGAGTATTGTTAGCTATCACCTCTCTATGGAATTTGAAAATACATCATATGGATGTAAAGATAGTCTTTCTAAATGAGGATTTAGAAAAGAAAATTTATATAGAGCAATCTGAAGGATTTTCTGTGCCAGGGCATAAAACAATGTTTGTAGATTGGTAAAGTTATTATATGGCTTGAAACAAATATCAAAGTAGTGATATATAGATTCAAGATAATTGAATGTGATAAATGTATCTACATGAAAGTCATAGAAAATGACTATGTCATCTTGTGTCTATATACAGATGACATATTTATCATTGGGAGTAATGATAAGATAATCAAATTCACTAAAAATGTGTTGAACTCAAAATTTGACATGAAATACATGGGGCTAGCTGATGTGATCCTAGAAATCAAAATTCTTAGAACATCAGATGAATTTATTCTTAATCAATCCCATTACATAGATAAGATTCTTGAGAAATTCATCAAGAATGATGTTGCATTGGTACGAACACCGATACATACGAGTCAATATCTATCGAAAAATCGAAAAGAAAGTATCTCTCAAATAGAGTACTCTCAAGTAGATGGAAGTCTGATGTACTTGATAAGTTGTGCACGACCAGATTTAGTCTACGTAGTAAGGAAACTAAAGAGATACATGAGTAATCCCGGTGTTAAGCACTATAAAGAGATAACAAGAATATTGAGGCACTTAAGGTATACTCGTGAGTATGGATTGCACCATATAAGATATCCTGTTATCGAAGGATACAATGATTCAAATTGGATATTTGACATGAAAGACTCGAAGTCTACTAGTAGATATGTATTCACTTGGGAAGTGTAGTCATTTCATAAAAATCTTCTAAGTAAACTGTAATAGCCGGATCCACGATGAAATTTGAGTTTATAGCTCTTGATAAATGTGGTGAAGAGGTTGAATGACAACGCCAATTCTTAGAAGATGTTCTGAGATGGTCAAAACCAGTACTGGCAATTTGCATATATTGTGATAGTCAATCAACGATTGATCAGATATAGAGTCATCTGTATAATGGTAAGTCTAGACAAAATACCATTATATAACTACCCTCAACGAGAGTTATCTCTATTGACTAGGTGAAGTCAAAAAATAACCTAGCAGATATGTTAACCTAAGGGTAGTTGTAAGTGTTGGATCAAGATGCACATGAGAGGGGGGAAAGGGTAAATCACGTGGTTTTGAAAAACTTTTTCTTTTCGATTTTAAACATAAGTACGCAGTGGAAAAACATGAAAATGAAAAGCAAGTAAAAGAACAAGTTCATTTTTACTTGGTTCGGAGCCTTTGGCGACTCTTACTCCAAGACCCAGGTTCCACAAACTTATCTACGAGTAATCCACTAATAACTTCTTCCAAAATCGCCAGAAGAGGGGATCGAGCATAAAAAAATCAGAATAGTGTAACAAGCTACACTTTCCATTAGCAAAAATTAAGTACAGAACTTTAAGCTTTGTTACCAAACACTTTGGTAGATAATCAGCTTGAGCTCGATGTTTAGACAACTTTTCTACAGCAGTCAGGCATAGTAGAGTCATAATAGGGTAGCAGTAGAAAGCCAGAGCAGTTAGAATGTTAATCGAACGCGTAAAAGCTTATATATGAGTTGTTGAATAATGCTTGGTCGAGACACCCTTTTAAAGAGTGTGGAAGACTTCTTCCATAGCCTTGAAGGCGCCTTCCATAGGCAAAACTTTATCCCAACTTTGCTGCTCCTTATCACCAACGAGGTCTAAATTTTATCAATTAGAAGGCATCTTCTATAACACCGAAGGCGCCTTCCATGAATAGTACTGAAGGTACCTTTTAATGCATGAAGGCACCTCGGGTACTATTCACTCAGACCTTTTTGCTCTTTTTGCATTGCAAGTTAGATTAGTCCAACATGACAATATCTAACCTGCAAAACAAAGTTAGCACAATAATAATATGATTAATTTATGACTTAAATTCTGTCCTCCAAACTAAGATCTAATCAAGGTCTCAATTTAGGTTTTCGAAATAGACCTAAATTGGATCGACGCCTACTGTCCCCTTAACTGGGATGCGTCCTCACTTAGTTATTCTCCTCCAGTGACTTACCTTCACTTATTGTATATCAAGTTACCTCCTTGACATTAATCTGACCCACCAGGTCTTCCTACCATAATCATACATCCGAACTTCCTCCTGCCAGGATCCCACATCTGGACTTTGCCACTCAGGAATCACACATCCCAACTGGACTTCCTGCCTAGTGTCAGGTCCTCTTAACTCGTCAAGTTAGACAACCCTGCACACTCAGTAATAAGGTTAGATCACGATAACACCTAATTTAATCCACTTGTCATTCATAAAAAATTAAGTTAGACCATTAATATAAATTGCACCAACAATCTTCTTTTTTTTGATGCAATGATAACTTGGGTTAAAGTAAAGAAAAAATATATAAAAATGAACTAGTAATGACATGATTCAAGAGAACTTAAAATTAAGTAATTTAAATTTCTATTTTATTCTCTTGATCATTTTAGGGTTAAGATTTTTAAGATTTAGTTTATCTTTTTTTCTTACTTAACTCTTACCCTCCCCCTTTGACATTTATAAAAAATAATACAGATAAACATAGCAAATTATGAAAATTGTAATACAAATCTAGTAAGTATAAATTTTTATTTAAAAAATCTGCAGGTTTTATGGGAGGGAGGAGTTAATATAATCCTTAAATAAATTTTCAAACTTTTCAAAAGGGTTTTAAAATGTTAAATTTATAAAACAAATCATTTTGCAAAGCTTAAACTATGAAAAATGTTTAGAAATTGTTTTGCAAAATACTTTAAAAAATGTTGTACGAATATTGTAAAACAATTTAAAGTATTTTTAAAGAAATTTTTCTAAGAAAAATAAGTTTGAAAGGATAAATTTGTGCAAGATTTTTCTAAAAAACTTTTCAAAGTGTTTGAAAAACATCTTTCAAAGTATTTTGACTAAAATTTTTTGATTTTTCAAAAAGATTTTCAACTTTTGAAAATTGACTTTACAAAACAAACCATTTTGTAAAAAATAAATTTTGAAAATAATAAATTTTAATTTTTTTTAAATAGATAGCCTATTTGTAAAGTACTTCTTAAAATTTCAAATGTTCAAATCTCCTTTTAAAAAATTTTATAAAAAAATTTGTCTAAGTATAATAGTTGTGGAAGTATTTTCAAAAATAGATTTTTTAAAGTGGAAAAATCACATGTTTAAAAAAAATAGAATTTTTACGAAGCAAGTATTTGAAAGGAATTTTTCAAAGTATGTTTTAAAATATTTTGAAGGCAATTTTGAAAGTGATTTTTGCAAGTATTAGAATAAATTATTTTAAAAATTATTTTCAAATATCCTCCCCTAAACTTGATATATTCTTAAAAAAATATTCTTCTAAAAATTCAGCATTAAATATCTAACCGTTAGTTACTAACTAACTATTACAAAATAGTAGTGTTCACTTAGTTAGTTAATTTAAGTAAATGAATCCAGTTAGTGTTTGACTAAAATGGATTACTTAATCTGATCACTATAATTTTGGTATTATTCGCTCAGACTTATATTGATGCACTGATATAAACATCTGAAGTCAAGGCAATAGGCCTATGTATCTCATGTCGTTCTAAATTTTTGAATACACAATGAAGGTAGACCTAATATGTGATGCACTGACATAAATATCTGAAGTCCAGGCAATAGGCATATGCATCTCACGCCGTTCTAAATTTTTGAATACACAATGAAGGTAGACCTAATGTGTTTGTGAGATGTTCATTACCTAGATCTATAGGATCATGCTTTCTATAGGTGTGATCTAGGCTAAGGCCAAAACATATTTTCAAATACTAAGGAAATGAGAATTTTTAGAAAATATAAGTAAATAATTTTCCTAGAATTTGCAAACCATTTGAAAATTATTTTTAGAATAAACATATCATCTCTAAAAAGAAATTTCCTAGGTTATCCAAAATAAAGTGGTCAAAGAGTAGCTAACTATATAAATCAAGTCAAATAGATATACAATGTAGAACAGTGCATAAAATATAATCAGGTCTAGTCATTATCAACAAGTGTACTCATAAAGCTCGAAGAATATGCCAAAATCCAGTGGTCATCTCCTCCTAGAAAGAGGTAAGTCTGGTGGTCATCTCTCCCAAGATAGCACTGAATCCGTCCAAGACTGACTGCCAGATCTATGTGGAAGACTCCTCAAGTCGAGCAAGTAGGTCCTCGATGGATAGCGAAGCCGAGGGCTAGGTTAAGGTCAAGGGTTGGGTCATAAGAGGTCCAAAGAACTCCTCAGCTGTAAATGATGATATCTCCTCTCCCTCGACTGGAATGATAGGTGAAAATCCTCCTCGGCCTCGCCTGGAGCGTTTGGCTGCTGTCCCACACTCAAGAAAGTCCCCTTTGAGCGGTCACATCTACATGCACTAATACAAGCTGACGCTAACCAATCTTATCATGCGTACTAAGGGAAGTGGAAGTGGATGTACCTGGGTCATATCTACCCCTATAATCGAAAATATGTAAGTCAAGACATGACAGGCATATGAACTTGTCGCCTAGTAATGAGACTGGATGCATGAATGTGTTCTGAAATGTATGTAATGCAATGTCGATGTCTAAGCGCTGGCATAGTGTATATAGGAAGAAAGTGTAGGAGGGTCGTATCATCGCGAGATGTGATTGGCAAAATACAGGTGGTTAGGACTCGATACAGGACATAATCTTGTACCCTAAGAAAGAGCGACCTAAAGTCAGTCACAGTAGGTGGTCTCTCCTCCTAAAAAAATACATGTGGATAGTATCCAATGTAATATAGAAGTAGAGTTCGCCAAATGGAAAATTCCTACTAGGATAACACAAAAATGGGCATGCAAACCTCATAAAACCTAAACTATCATACAATAGAGAGGTGTTCGAGTGTATACTAAAAGCCTAAACTTTTTATAAACATTTATTTTGAATAAAGAATCACATTTGGTCAAATTATTTACATTTATTTGTTAAGTGTAGTTGTTCAATTAATTTATATTG
>JBBMJZ010000115.1:4712779-4758335 GCA_037833815.1 Zingiber zerumbet | reverse complement strand
ACACATTACAATACTCAATAAATACTTAAATTAATTTTATTTTAATTTTTTTTAAACCAAACACTATAACCTAATTGAAAAGTCTAAACTCTATAGGTAAAATCTAAAAAAAAATAGTTTTAACACTATAAGCCACAGCCTGAACCCTATAAATAAAATCGTAAAGAAATTTTTTAATTATTTTTTTATTTAAAAAATTTTAAAAAAAAAATAAAAAAAATTGATACTGTATGCGACGCGCACAGTCACATAGTGTGCGTATATATAATCAACCTACTGCTCAAGGGAGCACCCTGCCAATAGAACTGCTGTTAGCAGCTCAAATATTTCTTCAACTTTTAGTGACACGGAGAGGGAGCTCAATGAACTAAGGAAAAAAAAACAATGAGTACTAATCTACATATCACTTATCCAAAAATTCACTAGGTGCATTGATTTGAGATTGCGATTAGAGGAATCATTCTAATGATTCATTGTTGTAAATTATCCAAGTTGCTGGAATTGCCTTTTCTGTGCCCCACAAACATAGTTGCGGTAGTAAGTGGTTGGAAATTTGTCATTTGAAGTCGAGGGGGTTAAACCTGAACTCTTGTAGAGCTAAGGAATCGGTTGGGGGCTTGTCGGTGTTTACCATCATAGGGTTGAAAATAAAATACTAAATAAACATTATAACACTCATTCAACCCTCTATTGGGATAATAGATGTTCTTATTCGTTATAAAACTTTATTACTTGTCCAGTGGAAAATTATCTCACATAAAATATAATATTAAATTACTTTATCAACATGTGAAATAATTGAAAAAAAATCCGCAATAGTGCATTTATTAGTTAACTCGTTGATTTTTTTTTAATTTAATGGATTATATTAGTTAACTCATCGATTTTTCAAAAAAATTTAATAGAAATTTATTATTTTAAAATAGGTAAAGACTAAAAAAAAAAGCTAACAATAATATATATATATTTTAAAATTTAATAGAAATTTATTATTTTAAAATAGGTAAAGATCTAAAAAAACTAACTATAATATATTAGTTAACTCGTTGATTTTTTTTTTAAAAAATTAATAGAAATTTATTATTTTAAACTATGTAAAGAATCTTAAAAAAAAGATAACTATAATATTATTTTTAAAGGAAAAAAAAAATTATTTGGTATTTATAGGGGAAAATTAGACCACCGACCGAGAATGATGAAGTTGAGCGAATCGAACCCCAACCTGAACTCTTGTAAAATTGAGGAATCGGTGGTGGGCCCGTCAGTGTTTACGGTCGATGGAGCTGAAAATAAAATACTAAATGAATATTATAACACTCATTTAACTCTCTACAGGGGATAATAGATACTCTTATCCGTTATAAAATTTTATTACCCATGTTCAGTGCAAAATTACCTTACATAAAATATAATATTAAATTTATCATCCTATAAAATAATGTGCATTTATTAGTTAACTGGTTGATTTTTTTAAATTTAATATAATATATTAGTTAACTCGTTGATTTTTTTAAAATTTAATATAAATTTATTATTTGTAAATAGGTAAAGACCTTTAAAAAAAGCTAACAATAATATATATATATATTTAAAATTTAATAGAAATTTATTATTTTAAAATAGGTAAAGATCTTTAAAAAAAAAAACTAACTATAATATATTAGTTAACTCGTTGAATCTTTTTTTTAAAAAATATAATAGAAATTTATTATTTTAAACTAGGTAAAGATTATTAAAAAAGAAAAAGCTAACTATAATATTCTTTTAAAAGGAAAAAAAATTAATTGATATTTATAGGGAAAAATCGGATCACCGATTGAAAACGACGGGTAAAAGGATGTCATCGATAAGAAAGGGCACAACGTCAAAGAGGAGCGAATCAAACCCCAACCTGAACTTTTGTAGAGCCGAGGAATCGGTAGCGGACGTGTCGGTGTTTACCATCGATGGGGCTAAAAAATAAAATACTAAATGGATATTATAACAATCATTTAATTCTCTATTGGGGATAATAGATGCTCTTATCCGTTATAAAATTTTATTACTTATGTCTAGTGAAAAATTATCTCACATAAAATATAATATTAAATTATTTTATCATCAAGTAAAATAATGGAAAAAAAAAATCTGTCGATAGTGCATTTATTAGTCAACTTGTTGATTTTTTTTTAATTTAATGGAATATATTAGATAACTTGTTGTTTTTTGTAAAAAAATTTAATAGAAATTTAATATTTTAAAATAGATAAAGACCTTTAAGAAGCTAACAACAATATATACATTTTTAAAATTTAATAGAAAATTATTATTTTAAAGTAGGTAAAGATCTTAAAAAAAAAAGAAAAAAAAAAGCTAACTATAATATATTAGTTAACTCGTTGAATTTTTATTTAAATATAATAAAAATTTATTATTTTAAAACTGTAAAGAATCTTAAAAAAAACAAGAAGCTAAATATAATATTCTTGTTAAAGAAAAAAAATTAATTGGTATTTATAGGGGAAAATCGGACCACCGACCGAGAACAACGGGTAGAAGGATGTCATCGGCAAAGAAGGGCAAAGCGTCGAAGAGGAGCGAATCGAACCCCAATCTGAATTCTTGTAGAGCCGATGCATCGGTGGCGGGCCCGTCGATTTTTACCATCGATGGGGCTGAAAATAAAATACTAAATGAATATTATAACACTAGTTTAATCCTCTATTGTGAATAATAGATTCTCTTATCCGTTATAAAACTTTATTACTTATGTCTAGTGGAAAATTAACTCACATAAAATATAATATTAAATTACTTTATCATCATGTGAAATAATGGAAAAAGAATATGTCGATAGTTCATTTACTAGTTAACTCGTTGTTTTTTTTAATTTAATGGAATATATTAGTTAACTCGTTGATTTTTTTTAATTTAATAGAAACTTATTATTTCAAAATATGTAAAGACATTAAAAAAGCTAACAATAATATATATATTTTTAAAATTTAATACAAATTTATTATTTTAAAATAGGTAAAGATCTTTAAAAAAAAATAAATATAATATATTAGTTAACTCGTTGAATTTTTTTTTGAAAATTTAATAGAAATTTATTATTTTAAACTAGGTAAAGAATCTTAAAAAAAACTAACTATAATATTCTTTTTAAGTAAAAAATAATTAATTGATATTAGTTAACTATAACTCGTTGATATTGACGGGTAGAAGGATGTCATCAGTAAGGAAGGGCAAAACGCTAAAGAGGAGCGAATTGAACCCCAACCTGAACGTTAAAGAGGGTAAAATTCTAAAGCTTAAACCCTAAATCTGAACCCCAAAACGCTAAAGAGGAGCGGGCTTGTTGGTTTTTATCATTGATGGGGCTGAAAATAAAATACTAAATGGACATTATAACACTCATTTAACTTTCTATTGGGGATAATAGATGCTCTTATCCGTTATAAAATTTTATTACTAGTGTCCAGTGGAAAATTATCTCAAATAAAATATAATATTAAATTACTTTATTAGCATGTGAAATAATGGAAAAAGAATCTGCCGATAGTGCATTTAGTAGTTAACTCGTTGATTTTTTTTTTTCAATTTAATGGAATATATTAGTTAACTTATTGATTATTTTTTTAAATTTTAATAAAAATTTATTATTTTAAAATAGGTAAAGAGCTTAAAAAAAAAGCTAACAATAATATATATATTTAAAATTTAATAAAAATTTATTATTTTAAATATAGGTAAAGTTCTTTTAAAAAAAGCTAACTATAATATATTAGTTAACTCATTGATTTTTTTTTTTAAAAAAAATTAATAGAAATTTATTATTTTAAACTAAGTAAAAATTCTTAAAAAAAATAGCTATAATATTCTTTTTAAAGGAAAAAAAATAATTGGTATTTATGGGGAAAAATGGACCACCGACCGAGAACGACGAAGAGCAGCGAATCGAATCCCAACCTGAATTCTTGTAGAGCCGAGGAATCGGTGGAGGGCCCATCGGTGATTACGATTGATGTGGCTGAAAATAAAATACTAAATAGACATTATAACACTCATTTAATCCTCTATCGGGGATAATAGATGCTCTTATCGGTTATAAAACTTTATTACTTATGTCTAGTAGAAAATTATCTCACATAAAATATAATATTAAATTAATTTATCATCATGTGAAATAATGAAAAAAGAATCTTCTGATAGTGCATTTATTAGTTAACTGGTTGATTTTTTTTTTTAAAATTTAATGGAATATATTAGTTAACTCGTTGATTTTTTTTAAAAAAAATTAATAGAAATTTATTATTTCAAAATAGGTAAAAACCTAAAAAAAAGCTAACAATAATATATATGTATTTAAAATTTAATAGAAATTTATTATTTTAAAATAGGTAAATATCTAAAAAAAAAAGCTAACTATAATATATTAGTTAACTCGTTGATGTTTTTTTTTTAAATTTAATACGATTTTAGTATTTTAAACTAGGTAAAGAATATTTTAAAACGATTTTTTTTAATTTAATGGAAATTTATTATTTTAAAATAGGTAAAGACCTTAAAAAAAGCAAATTATAATATTCTTTTAAAAGCTGGTTTCAGACGCTGGGACAACCGAGAAGAGTCAATGCAAAATTTAATTAATTTTATTATTTTAAAATAGATAAAATAGGAACTATAATACTATGTTTACAAGAGATACAAAATCTGTTATTTATGGAGGAAAAAAAAATTGAATCAACCAATCTATGAAACATAAAACCCGATTACTTACTATTTCGGATGCTTAGTTCCCGAGCCATGGTTTCATGGTAGAATATTCAGGTTATCATCTAGTAACTCGTAATTTGAATCTCAGCTACAATATATTTCTAATTAGGGGTGTAATCAAAGGATGTTGGGCTTCTGAACTGACCGCTGCCTGCGCTTCCTAATTTACCCTGATGACTGGTGGGAAACTTCCGTGGAACCGGACCGGTCACCCTCAGAGATAGTAAATTAGGTTAACTGAGATTATTATTTATTTTTATCTCCTCGAAGAACCGAGAACGGGAAGAAGAATGTCATCGCGTGAAATAATGGAAAAATAATCCGCCGCATTTAATTAAAACTCGTTGATCTTTTTTTTTTTAAAAATAATAGAAATTATTATTTTAAAATAGGTAAATATCTAAAAAAAGCTAATTATAATATTCTTTTTAAAAAATAATAATTGGTATTTATAGGAGAAAATCGGACCACCGACCGAGAACGGGGTAGAAGGATGTCATCGGCAAGGAAGAGCAAAGTGCCGAAGAGGAGCGAATCGAATCCCAACCTGAACTCTTGTAGAGCCGAGGAATCGGTGGAGGGCCTGTCGGTATTTACGATCATGGGGTTGAAAATAAAATACTAAATAGACATTATAGCACTCATTTAACCCTCTATTAGGGATAATAGATGCTCTTATCCGTTATAAAACTTTATTACTTGTCCAGTGAAAAATTATCTCACATAAAATATAATATTAAATTACTTTATTAACATGTGAAATAATGGAAAAATAATCTGCCGATAGTGCATTTATTAGTTAACTCGTTATTTTTTTTAATTTAATGGAATATATTAGTTTACTCATCGATTCTTTAAAAAAAATTAATAGAAATTTATTATTTTAAAATAGGTAAAGACCTAAAAAAAGCTAACAATAATATTAGAAATTTATTATTTTAAAATAGGTAAAGATCTTTTAAAAAAAACTAACTATAATATATTAGTTAACTCGTTGAACTTTTTTTTTTTTAAAATTAATAGAAATTTATTATTTTAAACAAGGTAAAGAATCTTAAAAAAAAACTAACTATAATATTATTTTTAAAGGAAAAAATTAATTGGTATTTATGGGGGGAAATCGGACCATCGACCGATAATGACGAAGAGGAGCGAATCGAACCCCAACATGAACTCTTGTAGAGTCGAGGAATCGGTGGCGAGCCCGTGTTTACGATCAATGGGGCTGAAAATAAAATACTAAGGTGGCGTTTGGTTTATGGGTTTGGGAATGAGGGAATGAATTCATTCCCAAACCTTGTGTTTGGTTAATGGGAATGAAATCCAAAAACTTCGGTATGGATGAAACTCACCCCCTCCCTTGAGTTTAGATGAAACTCACCCCTTTCCTTAAGTTTTGGACAAAAATATCCTTTAGTATATTTGTTCATTTTTTTTTAATTTCACACACTCTCTCATTATTCTCTCACATCATATTTTCTCTCTCCCTATTTTATCATCACACTTTCTCTCTCAACATGTTTTCTCTCTCCTCATTCTCTCTCATCATATATTCTCTACCATTTTCTCTCTATATTCTCTCCCACCATACACTCTCTCTTCTTATTTTCGCTTTCTTCATTCTCTTCCATCACACTTTCTCTCACATTACACACTTTCTCCTTATTTTTTCACCATACTTTCTCTCTCATCGCATTTACTCTCTCATCGTACTTTCACTCTCCTCAATCTCTCTTAGCATACTATCTCTCCTCATTTTCTTTCATCACACTTTCTCTCTCTTCATTCTCTCTTATCACACTCTCTTTCCTTATTTTCTCTAATCACACTTTTTTCTCTCAGCGCACTTTTTCTCTCATCATACTTTCTGTCTCCCTAGGTATTCATTTTCTCTTATCACACTTTCTCTCTCTCTATTTTAATTCCCTCTCATTACTCTTTCATTTTCTCTCATCATATTTTCTCTCTCTTTATTTTTTCACATCACACTTTCTTTCTCCTCATTTTCTCTTATCATACTTTCTCTCTCTTCATTGTTTCCTATCACACTTTCTCTCTCATCATATGTTTCTCTTACATTCAACTTTCCCTCCCATCTAATTTTTGCTCTTATTTTCCTGTAAGGGTAAAAAAGAAAATTTAGGTTCATTCCGATTAAAAATATTTAACTAACCAAACATCATTTTTAAGAATAATACCTAAGCTCATACCCATTCTCATTCCATAATACTATGATATACATTCACATTCCGATTCCTAGGAGAGAACCAAACGCCCCCTAAAACTTTTAAATTCAAATACGGGTAATCAAACCAACTTTCATATTCAAATAATTTGATTAAAAATAATTTTTTTAATTATTTTTCATATAATTCTTTATTTTTATTCTACATCTTATTTTTTAAAAATAAAATTTAATTTAATCTAAAAATACTGATAAATCCTAAATTCAAATCAATCTATATCAATCCGATTCTAACAAAATCAAAAAACACCCTAATCCGAATTTAAAAATTTTCAACCGACCAGGATTGGGGCCCAACCGTTCTATACTTTTAAAGAAAAAACATTATTAAAACAAGCAAAGAATTTTAAAGAGAAAACAATAACTTTTTGATATTTACAAAAAAAATCAGATTTATTTTTCATATAACAAACTGTTGGAGTGATTTTTCATTTTAAACATGTAAAGGTAAAAAAAAACACTTTTTTCAACATTGAAAAGTCAAAAATATTTAATTTAAAATGATTATATATATATATATATATTAATTTTTTATATCCGATATTAAAATAATAAAAATAGATGTTATATTTAATCTTAGCCAAAAGACCGATAAAGGTATGATTTCTAACCTAACTCGCACATAATATTTATAAAAAATTTTCCGCTCTCAATATTATCAATTCTAAGATGTGAAATTAAAACGTGCATATTTTATATAAAAATTAACTAGAAAAAAATACTATTAAATCTTAAATTTATTTTCGAAAAAAAAAGAATATTAATATAATATAATTTTAAGTTTCACTAAAAATTAGCGTCTAGTTTTAAAATAGTAAGATAAATTTATAATTTTAAAAGGATAAAAAAACTTATGCAAAAAAAAAACACCCGGAGTGCTTTTTAATAAAAAGAAGTTTTGAGAAGCAATTTAATAAATATTAATGATGAAGGGTGTTTTATAGGAATGATAATGAGACAAACCATATTTGTCATTTTCATTTCTACCCTTGAATTTTTATCTCGACCTCCATCTCCACTCCCATATAAACGAGGAATCCTCATACCTGCCCTAGCTAGGATTGAATCCTCATCCCTGTGCCCCATCCCTCAGAATAAATATAAAAGGATATCAGATAATTCTCTTCCCTATCCTTATCCTCATCTCCTATCATGTCGTATCGGGAGAATTCGGGGATGAAAATAAGATCCTCATACCTGCTCCCAACCTGAATCCGAACAATTCCTCTAACCTAGATATGAATCTAAAATTTTTTTCCAAATCTATTCCCGTTTTAGGGTTTTCCCATTGAGTCCAAATTCGTGAGAAAAATTATCATCCATGATCCCCTCCTAAAATATTATGAACACGTTGATTGTAACGTGCTATTTTTGAATTTATATAAATCCAGTTTTAGTGTATATGAAAGCAATAGGATTGATGATGAATAAAGCCGACAAATAAAGCCATTAAGTGGTTTTGGAAGAAAACCAAAGGCATCAACAACAGTTTAGCAAGTGAAAATGACATAAAGAAAAAAATAATATTATTTTAATTTTTGGTGGCATTTATTATTATTTTTTCCAAAAAAGCAAATCAGGTGGTGGACATTGGGCTCTTTGCACAATTGGATTGGATGTGACATCTCAATCCACCAATTAAAAAATAAAACTTAAAAAAACTTTGAAAGTGAAGTAAATTGAACATTAAGGACTTATTTGTATCTAATTTCATGCACAAAATTTAAAATTATTATCATGATGGAAAATTCATTGAGATAGGAATCTTGGCAAGTTTTCAGCTTCTTGATGTTGTTATCGATTATAACCCCCTCCTGGTTTAAATATAATTTTCTGGTGGGCTAACTAATCTACCAAGTTGCTCAGGGTGTGATCATGCAGCACATTGTTTAATCCTCATGGAGCTCATTTCCTATGAACTCGTGTAACATGCTCTTCCAACTCCAGGTAAGCCTTTTTGTCATTTAACAATTAGTGAATTGAATTATATTGAAGATGATGCTTGGAAAGGGTTAGGTTTACATGATATTTTGATATTATATTATACAGATTAAGATTCTCTTCATTAAAATAGGTTGAGATTGGATAGATTATAGGACTCTTATGTAGTCGTGTCACCTTAGTCCAGGTCATAAAACATTGTCCTTTCTTCAGTATACTTCTTTCGATTGTATTCACTTACTATTCTATTATAAAATGCTTGTCCTAAATCAAGAAAAATTTTGAGCGAGGGTAAGGTATCAGTGTGGGCTACCGAATAAAACAAAGCACAGTGCCCAGCATTTTACATACAGGAAAAAGATGAACCCAGCATATATATTACTTCAAGACAATATCAAAAACGAGAATGCACCTACAGTGCAGAAAATATATGAGGATATTAATCAGACTTTTTAGAACATTTGCTTTAAGTCATGAGTTATGATTACTTGTAGGGAGCGAACAGGATGGATGAGTTGTGCCCGCCAAAGCCGAAGGAATTAGATAGTGCTACCTTCACATCTAATCTCTCCTTTTTTGACCCCACTAGCAAATTCGTGTCCTGAATTTAAGAAAAAAAGGAACTCCACATTCAATCTTTAGTAATGTAGATGGATAACATGCCCGCCTAAAGCAATAGAGATTAGTGCCATATCTATACTCTAAAAAACATACCACGCTTTTCTCAGGATTGTCCAGATTAATGTTTGGATGAACCCAACCTGTTCGAATAGTCTGCAAAATGACCGAAAGTTGTGTTTAAATAGTGAAGGAAGCTACAGAGGCATGATACATCATCTGTCAAAAGTTTGAGGAACAAGAAACCACAAACTTCTCAGTGGAAACCATTTTAAGTTCATGATTATCTATGCGTCTTGCAGGCACATTTCTGAGGAAAAGAAAAGACATATTTTTGAGAAAAAAAAAATCATTAGAATAGCACAAACCACTAAAACTACATGTTTTTCTTGATTGTTTCAAGAACAATGTCATATGAACTTATGTGTGATAAAGAGCTAGTTTGGTATACATCCTCAGACAATCTGGTTTGCAGATGAATCCAATGTAATAATATCACAATCTTTTGCAGGTTCAGCACTAAGTGAGGACTTAATATAACAAGAAAGACAATGAAAATGGAAGTACAGGCTATCATCCAAAAATAGCAGACTGTCCAATATGAACAAATTGTGGCAACTAGATCTGCTCATGCACCTGGGTTTTGACACATCTAGAGCCTGTTACTGACTTGATTTCGACTATCTCATGGATTCCAATGCAAAAAAATGCCCAACGTTCTTTGCTAAGCTTTTGTATTTATGAGGAAATATACAAACATACCAATTTTAATGGCAGTTTTTGCGATACCAAAACTTCTTTCCATCATCAAATTAACTTGTCCTTCAGTTACTACTGTTTGGAACTATGCAACATTTATGACATGTTTCCAAACCAGCATGAATGCAAAACAGGCCTATTTGTCTTTTGGCCATATGTAAGTGCTCCACCTCTGAAGCTAAGCCATCTAAGGAAAGAGTATAAGCTCAATCTGAATAATATATTCCTGTGCAAGGATTTACAACTCAATCCACGTTCTTATTCACCTTAGAAGCACATTGTACTGGACTACTGGTATATATCCCACTCAGGGATGTACGAGAATGATTTGTTCTTCAAACAACCATACATAATTAAAATTCTGAACCAAATCAGAAGTCTCTAACACAAAAATAGGTAGTTCTTAATAACAAAGTGAAGGGATTCACTATTGAGAAGCACATTAGATAATTTTCAGAGAATAGTATGTTGGCAAAAAAAAAAAAAAAAGTTTATGGAACATTGCAAATATCCTCTTAATTGGAAGATATCAACTTGCTTAAAGGAAATAGATCAAAATGTAACTGCATATACAAGAGACAAATTATATCATAATTCTCAAGTTATACAAATGAAAATTTAAGAAGGGCTCAACTTGCTTAAAGGATTTAAGATTTTATTTTTACTTGCTGTCAAATTTTCCTATAAATTAATATAGAGTAGATGCCCTTTTGAAGTCATCTAAAGGTCTAAAGATTGTCAACCTATTGATATGATTCTTCTACATGTCAAACTCGCACTCTTTTGAGTTTGCTAAGAGTTTTGCTTAGCACATTCGAGAGGTCAAGCTGATATTCAGAGAGACTATATTAGCTTTTGTTCACTAGAGTAATGGAACGCACCAAAATCGACATTGATAAAGTATATAGGAGACTATATTTTGTTCACATTGCCTTGAACATTTACCCTAAAGCTCTTTTAAAAATGTCAAGTCCATCCTACTTGGTCCCTTTCTTATGGCTAGAAAAATGTACACTAACACGTATGTTATTGATATGTTGGTCAAATTTAACATTGATCCCATTTTCAATGTAGACAATAGACAAACCATGTTGAGGGACATTTGGGTCATCTCCTTTGACTATTGACTTGCCACAGATCATGCTCCTATACACTCCTATAGTTTTGGTACACATTCTTCGCTTGACTACGTAATTGACTCCCTAATTCAAAGCATATTTGATACAAACATTGTTATCTTCCTATGGGAACACTACGAGGTACTTGGTTTGTTGGAGCTCTCAGTATAGACAATTGGATCACTGAAGATGAACTTCATTAAATTGTTCTTAAATATTTAGAGATCCAACAACAAGTGCTAGAGCCATCTTCCCTAAAGTAGCGTCATCGCCATCTACTTTGTATTCATGTTAGCTATCACCAAGTTTGATCTTCTTGCCTCCATCTCATTCACCAAGATTAAGTCTTACTTGGGGAGAATAATGCAGTATAAAAATTTAGTATTTAGTTTTAGGGTTAGTTTTACTTCCAAATTTTAAATTTTTAAAAGTTGCTAGCAAGATTTAAAAGGTTTGTTATATTTATTGGAGTAAATTAGACCTTGTTCTTATAAGAACTAGTTAAGAAAACTAGGCTCTTTAAGTCTTCTATTAAAAGAGCCCAAGAGCTTTTGTAAATTATCTTTTGGTTTAATAAAATGTTCTATTTTATGAATTATTGTCTCTATGTGAGATTTGTTCATGTTGGTGCTACATCATATCCACACAAAATTTGTGAAAAGTTAAATGTACATGAATATGCAATCTGATTAACGCTCAGCATGAAATACAAAATTTGAGAGATTGAGAGGTAAAACTTCAAAGGACAAGGAAAGCCAGAAACTTACCTGTACAACAGCAACTGCTTCCACTGCACCAGCAGCGCCTAACAGGTGACCAGTCATAGACTTTGTTGAGTTCACTCTCAGCTGCAATTTCCATAATTCATGCATGATATTAATCATACACCTAAGGCCTAAGGGTTCTTGCTGAAACAATATATGAGCTGATATTCTTTTAAATCACACACCTTAGGGTTCTTGCCAAAACATCGGATAAGAGCTTCATATTCTTTTAAATCACCAGCTGGTGTAGATGTTGCATGAGCATTTATGTAGTTAACATCCTCTCTGGATACTCCTGATTCTGATAGTGCCTTCTCTATGCAAAGAATAATACCAGTACCTGATTTAACATTTCCGTTAGAATGTTAATGAATAAATAAACAGACACTAGAGGTAGCATGCCATGTATGCATTCAAACAAAAAATGTAGTTACCTTCAGGATGTGGCTCTGTCATGTGGTATGCATCACAAGTGAAGCTTCCACCTAAAAACTCAGCATAGATTTTTGCTCCTCTTTGCTGCAAGATCAAAGGAAACATAAATAATGACAGCTGAAAGAAAATAGATGGGATTATGAATTTGAAAATATGAATGAATCATCCTTCTAACCTTAGCATGGTCTAGTTCTTCCAGAAGTAGCACACCAGCCCCTTCCCCCATAACAAATCCATCACGATCCTAATGGCCATTTAAAACAAGAACAAAGAATTACGTTTACATGGCCACCAACCAGGATGTTTCTTTTGGCAAAGCACCAAGCATATGTATGGTTCAATTTATCAGTTTATCAGAAAATTTTCAAACTACAAACTGATATGTATGAAATTTCCAAAGTAAAACTATACGAACCCCAATAAACTTGTAAATCCAACTGAACCAATCAATAAATTTTTAAATATAATAAAACTGAAATAGAAATCAGTAAATTTATAATCTGCATTAGACCAAAACTAATAAACTTATAAAACAAACCAAATCAATCAATAAACTTCTAATCAAATTTAACCAAACCAAATGGTAAACAATTTTAATATAATACTATATATATATATAATTTATTTATGATTATCCCAAGATATATTGTAAACAAACAGAAATCTATTGGAGTTTAAAATAATTTTCTTAAAAACAAAACTTTAATAAGCAACCCGCTATGTTTGTGTGTATCTTTTTATCTTCTTAAATTCATGATAAGAATGTGCTACCTACTTGTGCTTGGTTCCACCTATAGGTTCATGGATCTGAGATAGGAAATAATAACTAAATAAATAAGCCAAATTTCATAAATATACAACATTAAACACTTCACTAAAAATTTCTAATCATGTTTGTTCACTAGATGAAGGGGAGCGTTGGTGCAACGGTGAAGTTGCTACCGTGTGACCTAGAAGTCACGGGTTCGAGTCTCAAAAATAACCTCTTGCAAAGTATGATAAGGTTGTGTACAATAGACCCTTCCCCGGACTCCACATTACCAGGCTACCTTTTAGTTTGTTCACTAGATGATTCATTGTCTACTATACTAACATAATCCTACATAAACAATGATGTTCTACTCTTATACATTTTGATCCATAGATGATGCCTAAAATACAATCTGAGCATAGATAGGTGTCTTCAAGAGATGATAAAATGAAAAAGAAAAAAAAATTGAGATGATAAAGGACATATTTAGAAACTGATAGTTTTATAATTAGAATAGTTAAATTATTTGGAAGGGCAAGAGATAGAGAAAGAACAAAGAACAACTTTAGTTAATATAAAAAGAATCATTTAATTGATTTGAGTATTACTACTAGTTTTGCATAAAGGTTCAATGGAGGGATAAGATCCACTCTGCATAGTTGAGCCCCAAATAGTTGAGACAACGACGACTTCAAAGCTACATGAATAAAAACATAATAGTAAATATTTGTACATGATTACTTAACTACTGTGAGCATATCAGAACAAGAACAGTTTGTGGCTTTGTATAAAACCAGAACAGGTGTGGAACACTAGAACATGATCAAGACCCAATAAAATGGAAAGCAAAAGTTACCCAGGAGCTAACTTTCTGATATTCAGGAAATTCAAAGATAGAAAAGAAAATGAAGCAACATAGACATACAACATCCCAAGGGCGCGATGCTTTAGTCGGATCAGTATTTCTTTGAGAAAGTGCTCTGCATGCTACAAAACCACCTATCCCTGCAACCACATTAACATGTGTATAGTTAGTGTGATGAATATAATGCATAAAGCGGTTGGCCTTAAGATGAGTTGCCGCACCAATAGGTATGATGGCAGAATCAGATCCACCACAAAGCATCACATCCTGCAATATATGGAGAGCATATGGATGCATGAACTTTGAACTTTCATAATAAACAATGGCAGAAGTGAGAAACTTACTGCTTCACCTCGTATAATATGATTTGCTGCATTCAGAATGCAGAAGTTGCTAGTTGCACAAGCAGTTGAAATTGAATAATTAGGACCCATCCATCCCTAAGGACAAAAGACCCAAGGTAAAATTAGAAGTATTTAAAATATTTCTATACAAACTTCCAATTTCTGACAAGGATACTTGGTCAGACCAGATCCATCGCAAGCATGGCAGATCCCATGTTTGTAGTTGCAAAAGGTACACAGAATGGGTTCATCTTCTTGTACGAGACTCTCAAAGCCTCAATTGCATCATTAAAAACCTATAATTTTAAATATAAGGGCTATGATTTTTTGAAGGTCAAATAATGTAAATGCTATAAATAACAGTGAAAATTGTTTAAAGGGTATGGGAGGCATCCTTAATTTCTTAGAACTTTCTTCGGAGCTTCAGATGTATGTTAAGACACATACTTTCATTCCACCCATTGCAGACCCAATCAGCACACCACATCTTGTTTTCTCAAACTGGTTCATGACCTCTTCTGTGACTCCACCATCCTCTAGGGCTTTTTTCCCTGCAGTAAGTAAATAGAGCATGAACTTGTCCATCCTTCTTGAAAACTTGGGAGCCACCCACCCTTCTGCTGAAAAGGATTTGATTTCGCCTGCAATTCTCTACAATATAATCTTTTATCAGCAACATAACAAAACAGTCTGTTTTAAACCCTCACAGGGCAACCAATTTTCAAAATAGTATATTGAGATATTTTAGTTCATTGTTTTCTATATATTGTGGAACTTTGACAAATCATTTGCTCAAGAGAAATATACCGTGGGATAATTGGAGCAATCAAATGTGTCAATCTCACTTATGCCACTAATGCCTTCAAGAAGGTTATTGTAGAAGACGTCTAGATCATGGCCTAGAGGACTAACCACGCCCATACCTGTCACAACAACCCTCCTTTGTTTCATAGGCTTACTTTTCTTCTCGCCAAGTTCCTTAGTTGGTTCCAAGGCAACAGCCATTGTCTTTCCTGCAACCCAGTTAGAGTATATTAGTGACTATCACAAATATGACACTCATTGCTCCGTTGCTTAACAAGTTTTAATCATTTGGCAATTGACATACACTGGCATGCAGTTTGCCCTCTTCTGAAATAAAGCAACCCTCGCCCGTTGTCCTAAAGCCATTGTTATTCATTTCCCACTTTTGGAAGAAAATCATGATAGTATTTCATAGCAAGTACCGAACTGGAAGAACTATGAAATCTGGCAATCCTTGGAAAACCTAGTTGAGCATCCAGTTTACATTCAAGTCTTACAAAAGTCTACTCAAACAAATGTGCAAATAATGGATGATAAATTATATGCATAAAGCAAGCAAGGTTCAATTGCTTAGTTTCTCTACATGTCAAACAAAAGAGCGAATCTTAGTTGGCTTATTTTGCTACTGAAACCCTTAAGTAAAATTAGTCAGGAGTTCCACATCCAATCAATGTCACACCAAATCATGCACACCAACCAATCACAAACCCAGATCTCTGATCTCGTTAATAACTCTCTAGCGATTCTCAGAACGTATCCAACAAATTAAGAGGGCCAAGATATATTATATGGGATAATAACAAAGCAATAGACTCGAGTTAACATCAATAAATAAATAAATAAATCAGTGTTGTCGGTTGCGGATACCAGATGCAGCGGCGGGGTGGTGGGCGGCTCTTCGCGGCGCTCGGTAGCATTCGACTCTCTGAAATCCAAAGAGAAGCGAGATGCGGCTATCGGCACGAAGGGCGGCGACGCCGGAGGAGCGGAAGTCGCATAGGCACGGGTCGAAGGAGCTAGAAATGGCCTGGATCTTCGATCCTCGTAGGGGGGAGTGGGAGGAGATCGCCACCGGCCTCCTCCGATGAGACCTGGCGAGGCGATCCTGGTCGCAGGCTGAGGAGGACACCGACGCCGCCGTGGCAATCCACGAGCCGAGGGGCGAGGCCACGGCCGCGCCTGCCATTGCAGCGAGGCTCCGACAACTATTTAGAGGAAGAGAGAGAGAGACGATCGAGAATTGGAAACTGGAAAGGAAGAGAGAGAAGGGTTTAGCTTATATAGAGAGAAGGCGGAGAGGTTGGGGATGATGGCGAAGAGTTGTTTTTGTTGGCCCAGTGGAGGAGGAGGAGGAGATAGAAACCGTGCGATAGCCAAAACGGCCCCACCCGACAAAATAATAGAGAAACTTAAATTGTTTCCTATAAAAATAAATAAATGATAAGAAAAAAAAAAACTATAATGCAGGAAATCTATGTCTACTGCATTTAGGAAATCTTTTCCCTCATCGGCTCACCACTAAAAATCTATTTTCAAAAATGGAAAAAAGGCATTTAAAGTTATTTATGAGTGGTTTAAATTCTAAAGAAGCGGGTATGAGTTGACCAATAAAATCTTCCATTCAAGTAATTGAGACACATGTTTATGATTTCTCATAAATCATAAAAATAATAATAATTTGCTAAAATACTGATAAAAATTGATCCCAAGAGCAAGAAACCATAATTAGTGATAAACTATGAGAAAGTAATTGTGCACTCTTGGTAATTACAGAAATGTTAAATTTGCTCCTAATTGTATACTATTGATGAGTAAGAAACACACGATTGTTTGGTCACCCAAACAAGAATAGTTAACGCAAAGAGTGTGGTATGGTTATTTGCTGATAGAAATATTAGGATAGATAATTCAAGAGACAATGATATGACAAATGGTTTATATAGGAGACTATCTCTTTATAATAAAAATGGATTAGGGATGGAGGAGAGGGAGTGAAGTCGTTTTCGAACGTCTTTAAAGAAGTGGGAGGGACGGTTGGAAACTAAGAAGGATGCGCAATGAATTGAAATAAAGATAGGGAATGGATGTTTCGATGACGGTTAGTTGATATTAGGTCGTAAAGAATTCAAGCCGAGATAATACTTAAATCTTTTTCAAATTTATTTGATAAACTAATCACGTCATATAGCCTTAAAATGAATTAGAAGACCATTGCAAAAGATGTTTAAATTTAGCTTAATTTTATTTATTTATTTTTTTTTTACTTGAGCTGGGTTAGTTTGAATATAATTCATTTAGATATTAGCCGACTCTTAATTCAAATTTATTTTATTATTTAAAATTTTTATATTTTTAAATTTGTTTGATTGATTAATGAACTTTGATCTTGTTCGAAAACAGAGAAAATAGTTGGTTGAGAAAGTGACTCTAATGTTAACTGTGTGAAGACTCTGATCCAGCTAAAAATGACTCTCAGCGGTCATGCGTGTCAAAAGGAACGTTAGTAACTGGACCAGGGAAGAGGTCTCCGATGTAGGCCCTCCGACACAAGTCAATAATCGAGTTGAGTAGATAAACAATAGGATGAACAATGGCTATAAGTGTGTAAAATTGCATAGCATCGCATATTTGCTTCTATAAATGGAGACCCCTTTTATAGTGCTACTGTTTGTCTATGCACGAATCTCAAATCACTTTAAAAAACGACAAATCATAAAGATGTTCGGCACCTTTCCTAAAATGGACGCACAATCTCTACGTTTGGCAGGCTGAAAGATTCTAATGTACAGTTTGCATACAGAATATTCTTTGTCCTCCATGATAAAAAATGTCAAAGAAAAATATGAGGTTGTTAGGTTGAGGATCCCACAATATGCTCACATGGCAAGCCAATCGAGTCCTTCGTAAAGCCCGACCGACTATTACTTATCATAACCACGAGGTTGGATTTGAGAGATATTGTCAGGGACTCCTCTTTCGCTCGACCCTTCAGTTTGACCATTGAATTTGATAAAACCAAGTGTTTAGTTTGTTCAATCGGATTATAAATCCATTCGGCTGGATGACTCAACAAGAATAGTTAATAATGGTAACCCAAGTGATGAAAAAACCTTTGTCCTAGAGGGTATTGACTCAGCTCAAAACACCCCATATCGAGGTGCTCAGGGTCTAATCGGCTAAAGGGTCCAATCGGCTGACCACTCAGTTGAGACAATCATATGTATTGATCTGACGCTCCTTGATTTTGACTACTATGTTAGCAAGCCTTCTTGACTTTGATCTAACTTAAAGGCTACTCACCATATTACAGACATCTCCCTCAAATCTAGCCGAAAGAAATTACCGGTGCTCCCTTGTCCTTCGTTCAGGCGCTCGTTCTTTGTTGTGACGGCGAATCAAGCTGCTGTTAGACTTACTTGTTGACACTTTTGACATCCTTTGTTACTCGAATGAACGCACTCTTTTTGCACAAGAAGGGGATTAAAAAAAAAAAAAATGAAGTACAGATGATAGAGGCGGATTTCAAGTTGAGAGAGTAGTTGACTGTCGGAGCACCTCAATAGATGGAGGAAAGTACGAGGTCTTATATGATTTAGGGATTAAAAAAAATTCAAATTTTTTGGTTTTTAAATTTTAGTTTTGCAAAATGAGTATTTTAATAATTGAATTAAATAACACCTAATGCTTTAGATTTATACGGCTGGCGTGTTGGATCTCATTTTGCAATGTTTTAAATGTATGGGTAAGAATGTCACTTCAATTCCCATGGGTCCAATCATTTAATACAATATAACGTATCACAATATCACATTTAATGCAAGGCAATTCGTGTATTTAATCTCACCCCTTAATAGATGCTTCGAAATCATCGATTGAGACCCGAGCTACGGTGCAAGGAAATGGTGAGACGCAGTGAATCTCATTCAGAATATAATATATTGGAGAAGTTTAAATTATTTATGAGGTCGGACCGTCCGTCAACATCAATTTGTGTTTTTTAATTTATACGGATGGTGTCAATGAAAAACTTTTAATATACAAATTATTAAAAAAATTGAGATAATAAATTGAAGGATTATCTATTCGTGGAGATTTCAGGGGATAGTAGCGGTAAGTTCAATCCTACCAATAAGAATAGCGTTTGAATCATATTCATTGGTGGTCATGTGTATATGAATTAATAATTCATGAGTTTTTTTTAAAAGAAAAAGGTTAATACTTAATATACACATAGCAATCCAGTGAAGAGTACTTCGATGGGAGGGTGTATGTCTAATCGAAATGAAGTCCCTCACCAAGCCATACGGTGACATGATTCGAATTAGTTTATCAACTTTGGAGATAAATTATGTATGAGTAAAAATTTGATAAAATCTTAAACTATGTTATCATAGTTCAATCAACTTGATTTGAATTAATTTAATGGAAAGTTGAACTCAACTAAAATAAAATTGTCTTTCTTTTTTTTTTTAAGGTAATCAAATGAAGGGCATTCCTCGTTAGTTGCATGATTAATGGTTCTCCAATCCACCGGTAGAAATCGATGAAACCGAGGCAACTCTCCCTACTTTTTTTTATAGTGTTTTTCAATATTCCTAAAAAAAATCAAGTTTTGTCTATGTTTAAAGTAATGTGGTCAACAAGTTAAAGTAATGAAAGGGACCATACGAAGTGAGAGAGAGATAGCCAACAAGTTAAACACCACAACACGAAAAATAACTAGATATTTCCTACTTTCCGTAGTGAAATTAAAATGTATAATTCATTGATTTATTTATTCATTTTATGTATTATTTATTCTGAGTAGTCAATGAGAGGAAGTCAGTAATGGTGCCATTGACTTCTTGGTGAGATTCCTAATTCTTTAGAACTAAACTAGCAAGAGATGCCAAATTTGAGTAGCTGATTTTAATTGTCCAGGTCCACTAATAATTCAATACCCATTATATAGAATTCATTAGTCAGCATATACACGAAGATTGCTTTTTTATGATATGCTCCAAGCCCTCTCTGAAGTGGATACTACCACATCTATAATTGAGAGACTAATGCAATTTGAAACCCAGATGAGAAGTTGACAAACCATGTATAGACAGTTCAAATTTGCCATATGAGATATTGGGGTCGAAATTTAGTGCATCCGAATATACCTTCCCCCATGGCCTTAGCTATCTGCACTAATACTTAGTAGTCACATGTAATTTACCTCCTCCATATTGACAACATAAAGACAGGTCAAATTTACACAACAGTCAAGTACATATTTTCTGCTGTTTCATTGTAATAAAAAGAGCAGTCAAATCATCACTTAAAAGTTCATAAAACCATATAGCTTTTGAAAGGAAAGAATATACTTAGATCTAACTTTCATGCAAATCATACATAACTCATACCATAGGTTGAGGCCTTCAATCATGTCAACTTGGATAATACATCTCAAAATCATTTAAAAGCCTGGAAGAATGTGCGAAATCGCATGTATATACAGATATTGCAAGATTACTTTTCATATGGTGGGCAAAACCAACACTTCCCCCACGTCAAATAAACAATCTGGGTTTCAGATGATACAACATTTGCGCTGCTAACTCACATTTTTAAACATATTGAAGTGCTCTGACTGACATGCTCGAATGCAATTTAGCAAATGTCTCTGAAGTCATGTTCCCAAAAGAGCTAAGCTAAATCACTCAGTTCAGGTTTACTATTGCCAAAGGGATGCTTTCATTTACACCAACCTAAACATTGCTGGCTGGCCCAGCCTTGTTAGCACCTTGCAGTTGCTCCATAGGGGAACTTGTGATGCTTCCAACAGACCCATGTGTCTGTGAGCTCAGTTGTGGACTTGCAGGCCCAGCCTCAGGATTAGCACTATTGTTTATCTGCTGCAATGCACCTGAGCTCAGCTGCTGGGGACTTAATGCAGTTTGTTGGCCCATTTGTTGAGGGCTCAGCTGCTGATGTTGCATCAACATTGCTGAAGGAGAGCCCACCAATGGTGGGGAGCCAAACTGGGCCTGCTGCAATGGTGAACTTATTCGTTGCTGAATTTGCTGCTGCTGCTGTGGTTGTTGTTGTAGCGGCTGCAGCTGAAGCTGCTGCTGTTGCTGAGGATTGAGGTAAAAGTTTGCTCCAGGTCCTTTAGGAGGGCCCATAGATGACATTGCATTCCGTTGCAAAGGGTTCATGTTTGCTCGATGCAGTGCACTCAACATAGACAGGCCTGACAAGGATGGTAGCACCTGGTTCGTACTCCCTCCCATGCCTGCAATACCACATTGACTGTATAGGCCTGCTCTATTTTGTGGTGCCATCCTGAACTTGGATGCCATTGCAGCAAACTGTGCATGGGTCAAAGAATTTTGAGGAATGCCTGCACTGAAATTGGAAGCTGAAACCAGGTTCATTTGGCGTGGGCTTAGGTTGCCCAAGCCTGACATAGTCCCGATCGGAGACGATGTAGCACGCATGCCACCCATGCCTATTACATTGTTCAAGTTACCAAGGCCCATCACATTGTTGCTCATGTTTCCCGTGCTCATGGCTGGGTTAAGCTCCACCATCATTTTCCTAGGAAGTTGCTGCTGTTGTTTCTGCTGTTGCAATATCTGAAGCTGCAATGGCTTGTTATTCACCATCTGATTAGTTCCTATTTGCAGATTTGAATTCTGACCAATCATCTGTGACAGAGGATTGGCTGAGAGCAGTGTTGATGACCTCTGAAGTTGTGTAGACGGAAGCTGCTGCTTCTGTTGCAATTGTGGTGTGTTTTGTTGCATCTGCTGCTGTTGCTGTGGTTGCTGCTGATGTGATTTCATCATACATTGATCAACCTGCTGCAACCTAGCAGACATGGAAGCCCCTGTGAGATAACCTTGTGTTATCGCCAGAGTCTGACTGTAGTTAGCAGCTGCCATCATCCTTGCATTGCTGGAATGATGTTGGGAAGAATCCATCGGTCCAATTGCATTGGCAACAGCAGGGAAAGGTACTTGTGATGGTTGACCACTAGCTATTTCTAGCGGTTTCATTTCAGATGTAGAGGTATCTACCATCATTGGTGAACCTGAAGAAAGGTTACCTGGAGCAACCATGTGGATGGGTATAGGTTGTATTTTATCTTCAGCCTTCTGAAATCCATCATGTTCCATCTGGTAAACATGAAATATGGAGTTAGAAATATAGATGATCCTGTCTATCAAGAGATATTTCAAGTTCTACATCTTTCTCCACATGCTTACCAGTTGAGCAAACTGTGCTGCAAGCAGATCTGCATGGTTCTGATCATTGATCAAAATCTTGTGATGTTAGATATGATAGGAACAACACGAGCAAAAGATGAATGACGCAAGTAGAGTGACTCACAGTTGTGGGTAATGTTAGCTGATAATCTTGAATCTTAGAATCATCCATGTACTCATACTGCATTGATACAGTACCATCAAAGGGCTTCTCAGCCATGATCAACCTCATAGAAACTAAAAATAAGAAAATATTTTAAAACAAATATTTAAGAGTCGAGTGCTGTTAAAGAAAGAATGTTTAAGCAAGGTAAACCTTGATACACTGACTCATTGCGCATAAAGCTGATTGTTCTGTCCTTGCAGGTATTAATTGTCCCACCAATTAAAGATTTTGACAATGGTTTTCTTTGATCTGTGAAGTCCTCACCATTGAATGAATCAGATAGCCAAATTGCAAGTTCCTGGGTAGAATGCTGTGTTGGTCCCTTTTCAGGATAGTCATCAACTTTATTCTTCTTGAGATTAAGTTGGTATCTGATGCCAAAAAAGAAAAACTTAGATAGGCTAGATATTAATTTCAGGATTGTCACCTCATCCAAGTAAATACAGGTTTAGCTCTAAATGAGGATATTAAATAAAGAACAAAAGCACCAAGGTAAAGAAACATGCATGTAGTGATGTAGCAACTACTAATAGTTTTCCAAGCTACCAAGGAATTTTGTAGAGTTACATGAAGAGAGAAGCGAAATAAACAACATGCTGTTTTTTTTTTCTTAGTAAATTGCCCTTGCAACTTCTCAAGCAGCAACTATTCAAATAATGATTTTGGCAAACCCAAATATATGAACACACCAACAAAAATAAGTATGCATAAGACTTATAAGTCTATAGAAATCCAGGTGTGAATGAAATTCTTCCACTACAGTTCAAAGAGAACATTGTGCAAACTATTATCAGGGAAATTTACATATATCTTTAGAAATTAGAGAATTACATTTTTTTTATCATAAAAGTCAAAATTTCATATGCACTCAGAAAGATATTAGTTTTCATCTATGCCATCAACAGTATAAACATAGCTGTCAGAATTCTGCAATTCAGATTTTGTATATAAGATGTTATGATTCAGTTTTGAAATGGTATGTATCGTATGTTTTAAAAGAAATATGTTGATTTGATCTAATTAATATGATTTAATAATGTTAGATAAAAATATTACATATAATCTAATCTAAGGCATATTAAGTTGTATGCATACATGAGTAGTAATTCTATATAAGATAATATAATATTTTCGCCTTTCCAGATTTGGTAAAGTGCTGGTTCCTCTCCTATGTTTAGATTTTCTTACTTTAATCACCTAAGGTGAGGCCACAAGGTTAAATGATGTTGAGGCATTCCTTACCTCAATAACTCACGACAGCTTAATTTCGTTGACACTTCATGAAATCTTACTTGTCTCTCATCCCCAAGCAACCCATAAAGAAGTCATCCTCTCTGGTAGCTCAAATGTATCTCTACAGTAGTGCTCCAAGAATTCTAAGTCCGCCACAATCACCGCCAACCACGTTGCATGTACTATAAATTTATAGCTCCCTCATGGGACACTACCACCCTTTCTCAGTGCCGCAAAATGATCCTTGATCAGATCAACTTCCAGGCACAGCTTCACTTATCCCATGAGACCCCTAGTGAGACCTGCTCTATACTAGTTCTCCTGGAAACCCACATGGAAGCACCCTCGTCACAAGACCAACTCTGCCCTTTTGCAAGTTTCACCCCATATCTCCAGTTCTAAGTAAACCCAGTCCAAGTGAACCCACCCAAACAAAAAAAAAAAGTGATTTAAGAGAGAGCCTTTAAAGAAAAGGAGATGATAGTCATGTTGAAAAAGAAAAAAAAACAAAAGAAAGAAAGAGAAAAACAAGTGAAATTCAAGTTTGCTCTCTCCTCCTCTTTTCTTCCTTAAGTATCATTAGGATTTCACTTTCACCAATCATCTTTTATTTCTTTCATTTTCCATCATTTGTATGTATGATTTAAGATGAAATTAGTAATAGCCCATCGTTTCCACACCCCATGGTTTGTATCGTGTCAAGTGACATAGTTGAAAGGTATTCTTAGATGTGGAACGGTTGAAACGTATTGTTTTGGGTGACACAATCGGAACATATCATTCTGATAAATTAGTGAAACTCAACACTACTCGACACATGTAATCTATTGTGTCTTTGTGTGAATCATCTTGATAAGTATTGGGTCATGACGACATTCAACATGCATCAAGATGAATAAAAATAATGTTTATTATGTGTTCTAATTTATGTCTGAACAAAACAATGTCAAAATTGTATCATTCAAAATGAGACACCAAGTCCAAACTTTGTATTCTCTTCTTCTTATCTCCTTTCTTCATCCCTCCCGTTCCCCCTCTAATTCATTACCACACCATACTTTGGAACACTAGCATGGTACTGAACTAATATTGTTCTAGTCAAAGATCAAAGCTACGGTGTGGCTAAAAATTTTAAACCTTATCCACACCTACTCCCTCTATTAGAGTAAACTGATACAAAGTTACATTTTTTATTAACATGTTTCTTATCTCTAAGTGAATTATGAAACCCTAATCTCACTCATTATTGTGATAATCTTTTCACTTGTTGAAACTTGGAAAGAAGTAGTAGTCTTTTCACTAGTTGAAATTTGGAAGGAAGCAGTAGACTATCCCATTTTTAGTATCCTCTTTGACTAATCTTTCTCTTTAACATCCTCATCTGTCAAAGTAATATCACCTACTGAATGTCTTGTTCCATATTCATTCACTCACTCAAAAATAAATGCTAGAGACAGAATCTCTTCAACCTCCTCAGCTCAGAACTAAGCATCTCCATCTCAGCTAGTTCATCCTGCAATCTCTTCTAAGTCATTTCATTCTCACAAACTTCAAATCGTGTAGTCTGTTCAATTTGGCAGGGCATGACAAAAGAGGATAACATCAAGTCATTCGTAGATCTTCATCAACTGACCTTCTGAAGTTCGCTCAACCACAGTCTAGGCAATAACCCTTCAAAGATCAATTCAAAGCCTTGTGTCTTCATGTTGTTGCACTAATATCCTGTTTGTTTTTTTCATTAAATGTCTTAGTTTTAGCATTTTTTGTGAGGTTTTTTAGTTTATATACAAGCTAGACTAAAGTATATATAGTCAAACTTGATTGGGAGCGTAAGATAAAATTAGTATAGATAACCTAGTGTAAATTATATCTAGTGTTATGCCTAAGTTCAATTAAAGGCAACAGACTGAAAATGTATTTAAGATATGAATTTGTATACTTTTAATTATGAATCAACATCAGGTTACTCCATTAATAATATTATGCTATTAAATAAAATATGATATTATTTTATATTCTTCAGGATGTAAGAACTAAGAATTACTTCAAATGAGGTGGTAATTCTTACCTATTTAATAAATTTCCATCTAAATCATACAATTCACAATTTGAAAACACACTAAAATAATTCCCGATAGGAACCTAAAATTGGCAATTTTAATATAAACATTCAATGTTTGAGTTTGTATTAAACTAAATGGTAAGGTTCTGATACTGACAAGCGTATCTTATATTGGTATGAGGTGGTGTCACTCTACATCTTTTAGAAGGAAACAAAGGAAGAGGAGGAGAGGAAGAGGAAAAAGGCTCAACTATTGTTGAAGTAACGATGAGTTCGCTTGAGAATTTTCATTGTTATTGGTTGCAATTGAGACACAAAACACTCCAACTAGGATTACAATAGATGAGGCTCTTAATCACTTGGGGTTGATTGACAAAGAATCTCATAGACAAGCCTCTCTTTAAATACTTGTTGTGATTCTAATTA
Source organism: Zingiber zerumbet (assembly GCA_037833815.1). NCBI lineage: Eukaryota > Viridiplantae > Streptophyta > Magnoliopsida > Zingiberales > Zingiberaceae > Zingiber > Zingiber zerumbet. The sequence goes on along the minus strand of JBBMJZ010000115.1, from coordinate 4,731,805 downwards.
AGTTAAACTTTATATTATTTTTGCCAATCTTAGTATCTAATAAAAATTTCTATGTGACTATTAATATCAAAGAAATATATAGATTAAATTATCAAGGCGTCAATGATATTTCTATTTACTTAATTTTTTACATGAATTATTTGTGAATATATTCATATCACAGTGATGTCTTATGTTAAAGCTTAACTAGTACACATTAAATAATGAAATATTTGCAAATTTTTAAATCTAGCAACAATATAAGCCAAAATAAATTTTCAAGGGGTAAATACAAAAAACAACTTTATATATTATATGTATGAATATCCCTTGGGAAAAAAATCGTTTATACATACCTTTGGGTTATTGCATCAATTTTCATAAATCTCTCAATAATGACTTGATCGCCAAGAGGAGCAGTCCCAATTGAAGGACAGTTAACAGCTAGGGAAGGATTCATATTGCTAACACTGGCAGGAGATCCAACTGCACTCACATTCTGAGTTTTGGTCATTGAATTTGGTTTGCGTTTTGCAGTCCCTGAGGTATGTTGTTGTCGGTTAAGAGAGTCACTAGGACTAGAAGTTACAGAAGGAGCACCAATTGCAGCATTAGAATTTGCTATTAACTTATCCCTTTGAACACCCAGAGCAGAAGCTGTTGCAATGCCACTGACCTGTCCACCTGCAGATCCACTGGAAATTTCTCCCGATCTTGATGATACTGGTGACTGGACCATGGGTCCAGAAGACACCCTTGGGCTGGACACTGATTTCCTTTTCTGATATGTATCATCTTTTATCGTATCCTTTTCAGATACTGGTCGGCCATTCTGCCACTGGACAGGGGTTGGAGGATGATTTCTTATATATGGCTGTTGTAATAAATGTGCTCGTGATTGCTGCTGGTCAACTGGACTGTTAACAGGGAGTGCCTGAAGAACTTCTTTAGATCTATCTTGCTCTTTTCTATCTAATTGTTCTTCCTTGGGACCAAATCTCATAACTTGGTAATTAAAATGGAAAGAAGCTCCTGGATCTTCGTTAGGCATACTATTTACAACAGTTGTAGGATCCCTCTGATTGCCTAGAGTAGAAGCATACTGACCCCCCTTTGCATCTACATGGGAATGTAGCATTTGGTTCTTCCACTGCAAATCTGTTCCAGTTAATCCTACCAATTGAGACCCTTTTTGTTGCCACTGTGGCTGAATGCCATCTACCCCTGTTGGTGTTTGCTTCTGTCTCTTAATGCCAATAAAAGGTATCAACTGGGAATCTAGGTTCTCCCTTTTCATGGAACTAGGGGAATTACTGACTTTGTCAGGATGTGAACCCATTAAGTTCTGAGATGAAGATATATTTGCATTTATCCCAGCAAGACTGGCTGGATGTCCAGGTCCATGATCCTGTGAACTAGTAGGTGAGTTGACGACTGTTTGAAGCTTGGCCTGAGAGGGCAGAGGCAAAGTAAGTTTCATACCATCTTGTCCAAAATTGTTAGATCTCATTGACCGAACTCCACTCGATAGATGTTGCAATGGCATAGTTTCGTAAGCTTGTTGAAATGATGCATTTCTTACTTGAGATCCTGTTTCTCCTGACCCACAATGAGAACTCTCAAATATCCTATCAGTGAAGATCTTCTTTTCAGGATTTTGGTTATTAGATGAAATGGTCACTTCAGAAGTATCCAGTGGACGCTTCTTTCTTCCAATACCAAGATTGAGCTGTGCAAACAAGAGAAAAAGTGTATAACTAGCCTGTTTCTCATTGCTTACACAACATCATGTTCAAAATACCTTGGTAACAGTAGGACCTTTCCAAAGTCTCTCCAACTTTGGAGTCGGATTTAAATAAAGATGTGAGTTCAATGCTTTCACAACTCGTGCCTCTACTTCCTATAGAATAAAATCACATATATCAAATGAGCTCAATAGCAAGATCTTTGTTAGAAGACATGTCAAGGGATACTCACCATTAGGTCACTGTATGTCCAAGAATCATCAGCTATTAAAGAAATGTCCTTAATGACATTTTCCAATGACATCCTCAATTGTACTTTCTGTACAATTGGAGTTGCATTGGCAGCCGAAGCAGTACTTCCTTGTTCAGAAAAGCATTTTCTATAGTCTCGTACCTGCATAGAGGACTTTCTCTAAGCAACTAATCAAGAAGATACTACTGAAGTTATGATGCACAGTGCTAAATAAATGTTGGCATCATTTAAATTTTTTAAAAATTTCTCAAGTACAAAAAGTTTATTAAAACTAAACAAAGAGATGAATGATATTTCTCTTGCCAAAACTTAATAGCAGTTGAAGTTAGTTCAGAAGGTAAAGACTAAAGAATTTCTTTCCAAAATATTTGACACGGTAAACAGTCCCACCATTTAGTCTATCAAAACACAAAAAATTCACCATATTTATTAGCCATAGTACGAGAGCATATCTTGTCAATCATTAGTTCATTAGTCATTACTCGACATTGGCAAAGACAAACAGGACAGATCAATTATGCTTATATCATAACACATGCACTGATGTTAGCCCTTTTGGGGGGTCTATTTGCCCAACTGACCGTACTATAAAAATATACATAGTTCATAATATCTCAATGACTTGATGTTGGAGCTTAATAAAACTTGTAAATATAGAGCTTAATAAAACTAAGAGCAAGCACAAGTATAACCAGTACATATCTTAACAAATAGAATATGCATAAAGGAATATAAAGTAAAAAAATACTATAAATTTATTAAACTTAATTATCACAAGGTTATGACACATCTACTAGATATTGAAGCGCATTAATCACAGGTCAAAGCAGATCCTAAATATCATGGTGCCATTTCTGTTTGATTCTTCTTAAGTAGATTTACATATGCATAAAGAGAAAAAAAAAACATGATGGCATTTCACTAGTTGATTAGTATTAATTTGTCACTTTAGTTCAAGATTTCTTGTTATTAAGAATGAGTGCCTCGCAGAAATAACATTGAGTGTGCACTTGATGAGGAACACACATGTAGTCTAATAACCTTTACATTACTAAAGTTGACTGCTTTAGAAATTTGGACTAAATTGGCTCAAATTGAAAAGAACGACTAGCCTAGGGGCCAAATTGAGAGTTAAAAGGAGGAAATTGGTACAGAGGTTATGGTTCTGAAATTTTTTCCCAAAACATAGAGATCAGAAGCGAAACATGAGGTACTTGTTTTAAACATTAAGAAAGTGGCAGCTTTTCTATAGACAAAACATACAAAGAGATAAAATGAGAATTCACTCACAAATATGGGCATCTTTTACATAAACAGAAATATGGAACCATCAATAAGCATATAATGAATTATGGCCAACTACCAAATCACATAAGGCAAAAGAAACACCAGTCTAAAATGTCAGAAACAAGGGAACATGCCATTGAACAACTAACTGGATGTTACTTTACTTTGCCATCCCAACTAAAAAGAAGGATAATGACTCTAGTTGTTAATAGCACTCTAGAAATTTCACCTATAAAGATTATAACCACAGAGATAGCTGAGTAAAACAACCAACATATTTAAAATACAAATACAAATTATAAGAATCTGAGCTTAAAAATGACATAGAAGTCAAATACAGTTTACCTCACAGACAACAGTCCCGTGATAGTAATTGCAAGGTATATCATCAAGTATGTCACTTGGCATCCACCCTGACTCAATAGCCTACAAGCATCATGCAAAATTAACTGAAAAATAGGTGAAGTATATGCCAACCAGAAAAAGGTAGATCCTTAATCATATGTGTATAAAATCTTCTAAACAAAGTTCCAAATCATAATCTTAAATTACCAATGGTTAACCCTTATTAGCATTGTATTAAGTCAAGTAGAGTGTTATGCAAGAGCTTTAATTAACAATTATAATTAGATGAGCTATTGGAAACATGGTTGTGCAATTTGATTTATAAGGGCAGTCATCATCCAATAACATGGCAGCCTAATTGACCAGTTTGACACCCGATCAACTTATCCAACCTGTTCAATCCAGTTGGTCCGATCGAAGCCTTAACAGTTCGGATTGACTGTTCTAATTCCTAACTCATCCAGCATGCCTGGCTTGTCCGAGTTATCTGGCTCAGTTGGACTTCACCATCAGTTGGGACAACTGAATGTGTCGTATGAAGGATGGAATAGATAAGGAACAATTATTCCTTAAATGTAGCAAAGAATAACTCTTCTTTAAGAATTTGGAATAAGCATTCCTTAGTCATTTTTACAACCAAACAAAGGAATAAGTATTCCATAGCAATTTAGAGAAAATAAAATAGTTATTCCTATGAACCAAACACACCATTAGATACTTCTATTACATCTTTAACACATACCTACCTCTAGGGGAAAAAATCTAGATACCAAATTAGAAGCACTTAAGTTTATGTACAATAACATTTCTATTACACTTGTGATAAAACACATTTTAATATAACTAATGGGAAAAATTAAAGTTTAACAGTTGTTAAGCAATGTCAAATAACATTTTAGGAATTCTATTATATAATATGTACAATTAGGCCTATACAATTTACTCTCTAACACACCCCTTAAGTAGGCACGAAAATAGAATAAGAGTTAGTTTTTTAAAAATATATTCAATCCCACAACTTCCTAAAACCCAATTTAAAAAAATTCCAACTAGGAAATGATATCATAATTTTATTGAATTATACATTATATCTAGTGAAATGGCAATCAATCTATTTGATTTATCTTCTTTTGAAAGCATTTGATCAGAAGTTATATGCATGAAAAATTGATAGTCATAATACAATTTCATCGAATTTTTAGGAGTATGTTCCAACTCAATCATATTATTTAATTGCAATAATGTTAAAATATATTAATCTCTTTAATTCGTACAATTAATTTATATTAATATATATGATATTATTTATTAATATTTTTTAACTATTAAGTCTAGAATAATAAAATATGAATCATTATCTATCAATAATCTTAAAGATATACTTTTAGTTTAATAATATATATTTGATATTTTTAGAATGTTATTTTATAAATAATAGAAATAGTAATGTAATATTGTTAGACTAATAATAAGATTATTTATAATATCATAAGACTGAGATATAATATGTATCTTTTTTATGATTGAATATTATTTTTTATTTTTAATATCAAAATATTTTTTTCACCCTTTTAACTTTTCAAGCAATTTCAATTTCACACATTTGTTCCGTGTGACTACGATTTTTTAACCATTCAATTTTAATATCAATGTCCATTTTGATAACCATGTTTTCAACATGGTTTGAACGTGTGACAAACTTCTAATGTTTGTGTATTTGTACAATACAATTGATTAATATGTAAGTTTGCTTCTTTTCAATAAATCATAACAAATGCAATGACATGTTTAGAAGAGTGGTTCATAACTTCATACTAATTAAAATTGCTTTTGAATTTTGGATATTTCTTGATGAAAATGTGCACAATCATTATTTTCTTTTTTCAATTACTTTCAAATAGCCTCCACCTTGCTAAAAATTAATTTCAAGAAAGAAAAAAAACAACAAAAAAACTAAAATTGTGTAATTTTCAAGAACCAAAGGCCATCTAAATGATTTAAAGTATTTCCTAACAGTTTTGAAAAGAGTCATTTATATCTCACAAATATGCTTTACACTTGAATAAGCTAGTACACTATGTGCTAGATCTATAGAAAAGCCCATGGTTCAAAATGTTAAAACTATCACCAAGACATGGAGAGTTATTATTAAATCCTAGGAAGTACAAAAAATTGTTAGTAAATTTAATTATCTTATACTAACTACACCTGATATCTCATTTGTTATAAGTGTGATTGGCAAATTTATTGACTCTCCATGTCAAAGTAATTAAGAGACGACTATGGATTCTTTATCAATCTAAAGAATCCTCCATGCAGGGTCCCTTGTATAGCAATCAAAGTAATCTTCAAATTATATAGTACAATATGCAGAATAAGTAGATTAATGGTTTAAAATTTCAAGTCGTATCGGAGTTTTGGTATATGACCGAAACAATATAGTTTCGGTATCATGCCGATACGGCTTCGATATTTTTTTAATATAAAATATAGAACAACAACCAAGTCTTATCCTACTAGGTACAATCGACTATATGAATCATTTTATGTCATTGAGCTCTATCTCTTACTATATCATCATCTATACTTAAATAAATTTTATCTTGTTTTTTATGTTGCTAACCAAGTCTTTTTGATCTTCCTCATTTGATATGTGTGTTTGTCATAGTTTCACATCGCCTAACTACAACATTTATTCGTCGTCTAAGTACATACTCATATCATCTTAAACGTATCTCTCGGAGTTTTCCCTCAATAGATGAAACTCCGACTTTCTCTCTAATGCTCTCATTTCTTATTCTATCCATTTTTGTATGTCCACACATCCACCTTAACATCCTAATCTCTGCAACTCTCATCTTTTGTTCATGTGCTCGAGTCATAGCCCAACATTCAGCTCCATATAACATAACAAGTAGAATTTTCCTTTAAATTTTAGAGGTACTTTACGGTCACATAAAACACCCGACGCTCTCCTCCATTTCAACCATCCTGCTTGTATTCTATATAAGACATCTCTCTCAATCCCTCCATTTTACAAAAATGATCCTAAATATCTAAAGCTCTCAGTTCCGAGCAACTCGTCATCTTCTATCTTAACAATTGTCTCATTATGTCTAATATTGCTAAACTTAAATTTCATATATTCTGTCTTTATTCTACTATGCCTAAAACTTTTTCCTTTTAGTGTTTCTAGCCAAAATTCTAGTTTAGCATTTACTCATTCACGTGTCTCATCTACCAAAACAATATCATTTGCAAACAACATGCAGAGTTGTAGAGTTGATCCTTGATATAACCCTATTTTTATTAGAAATGCTTCAGTTACTCCACCTAAAATCTTTACTCTAGTCGTTATATCCTTGTGCATATCCTTAATTAGTTCAATATATGTTACGCTAACACCTCTCTTTTCTAAAATTCTCCATATAATTTCGCCCGGGACTTTATCATAAGTTTTTCTAAATCAATGAATACCATGTGTAGATCTTGTTTGTGCTTTCAATTAATTGTCTAAGAAAATGTATAGCTTCTATTATCGATCTTCCGGGCATTAACCCAAATTGATTTTCGGTGACCGTGGTCTCCTTAATCTTTTTTCTATTACTTTTTCCCAAAGTTTCATGATATGACTTAGTAGTTTAATAACCCAATGGTTGCACAATTTTGTACATCTCCCTTGTTCTTATATAAGGGAACTAAAGTACTTATCCTCTATTGATCAGGCATTTTTTTTCATTTTCAATATCATGTTAGATAATTTTGTAAGTCATTCAATACCTTGTTTCCCTAGGCACTTCCATACCTCTATCGAAATATCATCTAGTCCCACGACTTTTCCATTGTGCATCACATTTAAAACTTATTCTACTTCTGAATTTTAAATTCTACGATAAAAATTTAAATTTTTATACTTATTTGACCTACTTAAACTGCCCAAGTTTATATTTTTTTAATATAAAAAATATTATTATAATATTTGATTACTATAAATACTTATTATTAGGTTAAACTAATATTTTAAAAATTAAGATAAGTAAAAAATCAATTTAGGATTAACTAAATATTTGGATCAAGTAAGTTTAAATTGTATTGAATTTAATTTATTTTTATCAATTTAAGGAGGAAATTTTTTCCTATGTATTTGAGGAAGAAAGGAATAAGAAAAAAAATTAATTTTTTTATGTATTCAAGGATGAAAGGAATAAAAAAAATAAAATATGGAGAAGATGGAGAAAGAATTAAGAGAGAAAATAATTAACCATTAAAAAAATTTAAAAATATATATATTTAGTGGCCTAAAAATTAAAAGACATAAAGAAAAATATTTTAAATGCCACGGTTTAGCATGAGGCCTCTGCACAGCCGTTGCGGTCTCGCACGAGGCCTTCGCACGGCCACGGGGCTCACTCGAGGCCTTCACATGGTCGCAGGGTCTTGCACGAGGCATCCACAGGATGTAGAGCCTTCATGCAGGGCGTACTGATCGACGAGTAGAACGATATGTTTCACCCGTGTCGTCAAGTACAACACAAGATTTTAAACCATCAGTAGATTCCTCACAAATATGTAGTACACCTCAAACTATTATGTCCTTCGGGTAGCGAATCTGACATCTTAGTAAAGCCAAAAACATTGCTTTAATGCTCACATCAAGTGCAGAGGCAAAATTTATGATTATAGCATTTGCATGTAAGTGCTTGTATGGCCCAAGCACATTGCTTTTGATGTTGTCTTTCATGGCATAATAAAATGCAAAGATGAATTGCACTAAAAAAAAGGAATCAATATGTCATTGGTTAATTTAGCAATCTGTCAACAAATATGCAAACTAGGCCTTTGAGGGGTGGGTTCAAGATATAATTATAACAAACTGAAGTTTTTTAATACCTTTGAGCCAACTTAGGGAGTCTTATAGACTAGTTTGTAACACTGTAATATAGAACTCATTTGTGAAATTGGACATTTATAATTGGTATGGGTAGAAAAGCTACCTAGGGTCAGTAGAGCTATAAACTTTTCTATAACATTAAAACCATGGGACCTAGGGTATGCCCATACAAGAACCATACCAATTGTTAAAATTTAAAAATCTCAAACTCTGAAACTTGCACTAAGAAAGAAATGCAAATTATAAAGATGTATGCTAAAAAACAAACAGACAAGTAGCTGGGCCTTAATCCTTGTATGAATGCATTTATGCTGTAGATTATAAAACAAAAATTAACTTCAATGAAATGCCTATCTGGTCGATCCTAATAAACTTTGGACTTCATGTTCATAAAATAATTGAAAACATTGCAGTAATCTTGCTTAATCAAAATAATCTCTGAATGCAAACAAAATAGAAATCCCCTACAAAATACTTTTCAAAGCATTCGTACATACAGAAAATAGCGTCTCAGATGCTCTATCATATGGATGCAATGGCTTAACATCCTGAAGCTGAGTCTGACAGTTCTCAATCTGACAATATTGAATTAGGTCAGGATAATATCACGCTAAACCTCAAGTTCAACACCATGTTTCATCATATTTTTCCTAAATTAACAAACCTCAGAAGGCTTTCCAATGGAGTATCCATTCAGATAAAGGTTCAAGATAAAGGACACCTCATGTTCTGTATTGAAATAAAGAAGGAAAGAATGATCAATCAAATGACAATGTTTATTTCTTAATTAAAATATATACCTGGAAATAGATTGGTGGTGCCATTTGCAGCATCAGTTATTTCAATCTGCATAATCACATTTCAGAAAATAAAAGAAAAGATAAGATATGCCATCCTAAAAGCAGTAAGATGAAACCGACAATTTTAACAAATTGAGATAATAATCACAAATAATTAAGCATAAATAATTATCAATAGTAATATTAAACTTTTTTATTATAAACATTTTCTATTTGATTGTCACATCTTACAGTAATTACATCAATATAATTTTGATACTTGATTGCGACCATAGGCGTCTTTGATTTTTCTCTCTTTTATTTTATCATTTAAGTGGTAGACATTGTTCATTTGCGGCTTCTTGTTCACGTCAACTTTACATAGAACAACATACAATGGATCTACTGCCATAAAACTACCTACAATGTAGGTGCCTCTTGATTTCCTCTTTTATTTTGTCAATTAAGTGGTAAACATTGCCCATTTGCAGCTACTTGTCCATGTTGACTTTACATAGAACAACATACAATGGATCTACTACCATAAGACTATATGTGATGTAGTTCCAAAATCTATCAACTATAATATTTTTCCTTCAGTGGTGCTAGAGTATCCAAAGGCTTCCCAATCCTCAAAAGTGAACATCATCTTTAATTCAAATTTTTTGTAAGGAGAGTTTATCAAGAGAAAATGAATCACAAACTTAGTTTTGAGTTGTAGAATCTCCTTGTCAATACTTTTGTTATTAATTAGCCCAACAATAAGTATAAAGGAATGTTGTTAATGATTGCCCTCTTTTTACAATCTTCTTCATTATATTGAGTTTATTGATGTTTGCCATTATCAAATCAATGTAGTTACTTACTACATTATATATATATATAAGATGCATCATGATATTCTACATTTGCATCAATAGATTTGTAAAATATCACCTTTCTATAGTAGAAAGTTGATAATAGTCATCTACATAGGTCCTCTCCAACTATCACATATTAATGTAACTCCATATAGGTCTTATTGCTTCTTGCACAATAGGATCCATATGCCGATCTCCTCCACTTGTTCGTCTAAGTATCAACCAACAATTTTATATGTGATTAGAGGCATGCTAAGGTAGCATGTATTATTTGTTGCATTAGGGGAATTCAATTGAAATGAAAAAATTTAACAATATTTTGTTCCCTTATATAAACATCATCAATCCTAGTCTATTTACTAACTTAGTCTAAGAAAGCTAGTATATCAATATCAACAATATTAACTCCACACCTTCCTGCGATAGAAGGAAAGAATGACCATTACCAACTTATGATGAGATAAGATGAACACTTACACTCCTCCCCATGTTGGTAAAGAAGTTGAGTCACTTCCATTAGCGCCAACTGTATCACCTCTATATCACATAAGTTACTCATACTTGTATTCAGCTCAAGAGGCACAAAGAACTATTTAAAATACCTTCGTTGTGACCTTTAAATTTATCATAGATCTGGTTCTCCGGAGGTTCAATTATCAAAATCTTCACGACATTGTTGTTGTTTCTACTTTAAATATTTTTTGTCATCAATTTCCTCTTTCATTGCATGACACATTTCTTGAGGAACTATTAAGTACTTAAAAACATCCAGATATCCATGTTGCTTCCAATGAAATTGATTTGCTAACCAACATGCATGTCAGTTGTGTCAAAAGTTTGTTGTTTTTGTGTTATTTGTCTACCCATTCATCATTTAAAAGTTGAAGTATCGAAAAGATAAAATCATTTACAACAATTATAATAACAAAATTAACATAAGAAATATTATTTTATTTATAAAAAAATATAAGATAAGAAGAATATCTAGTTTTAAAAAAAAACACTAAATAAATAGAATAAATATTATCATATATAAACATTATTTAAAACTTTTAAATAACTATTATAACTACATAATAAAATTTAGCATCTCATGTTTATTACGCTTGTAAATATAAAAATCGATAGAACTAAGAATTTAAGGATAGTTCTGAAAATTATCTAAAAGATTTCAAAAACTAATCTTAAAACTATAAAATTATTTGAAGAGTCAAGAATAATTTTAAAAATTATTCATCTTTTTTAAAGTCATTTGGAGGATTCAAATTATTTTTAAATATATTTAAAATTTTATTTAAACATTTAAAATTATATTTAAACATTTAAAATTATATTTAAAAAATATTATTTTGGGGACAATAATCAAGAACATTTAAATTTATAATCAATTCTTAACATATTAAAAAAATAAACAAAACATCAAAAGGGCACCAGTTAGTATTATTTTCATCAAAAGGGTATCCCAATTTAAAATAATTTCAAACTAGCACCTCATTCCATTTTTCATCCAAAAATACCCTTGTCACAACACTCTTGTAGAAGCTTTGTTAAAACTTGCTATGCATGGAGTAGTTTTATTCAAAACTGTTACATTGTGTAACAACTTTGTTCAAAACTAATATAACATCTAGCAACTTGTTCAAAACTACTACACATTATAGCTGCTTTATTCAAAACTCCTATAACATATAGTAGTTTTAAACCAAGAGTACACGTAGCAGTTTCGGCCAAATATGCTATAACATAAAGCAATTTGATCAAAATTGCTTATAGCAACTTTGGACGACGCATAACTGCATGTTATAGTATTTAAGCGTATTTGACTAAGTTAGCAATTTCATCCAAGTTGAAAAAGAATATTTTTCATATAATAGTGCATTAGTGCTCCATGTGTAGCAATTTTAACCAAATAAGAGCAGTTTTGATCAAATATGCTACAATAGTAATGGAATAATGATATTTTCAAATGAAAAATGGGATAAGATGTTGTTTTGATATTCTTAAAACTAGAGCGCCCTTATAACAAGGAAAATATGGGCACTATTTTGATTTTTGCTTAAAAAATTAGAATTATTTTATAAATTATTCATTATTTTTTAAAATTATTCAAAAATATTTAAAATAAGTTTTGAAAATTTAAAATTATTTTTTTAAAAAAATAAAGGTTATTTTTTTAAAATTTAAAATAAATTTTAAGTTTGATTAATCATGGTTTAAATGAATTTGGACTAATTGACAATTATCCTATATCGACTACATATAGTCAATTTTAACATTAATTGATTCAACCTCAAATATCTCTAATATTTTATTTCCACTATGTCTTCTCGCATTCTCGCAATTGTTGTCATTGCAATCGCAATTCAATCAATGATCATCTCCTCCAAGATTTTGATCGGCGCTCTCTTCCCCAACCACATCTCCCATCACAAAAAAAATAAATTGGTAATCCAAAGCCGAATGATCCCCACCACTCATAGCTATTATTGCCTCTCACCATTCAACATTTGTTGTCACTAGCGGGTAAGTCTTATAGCCCCAATATTCTCTCCCATAAGTGACAGAAGGAATCAAGTCAATTTCTCTATCGAGTTTGATGCCAACGGTAAGCACACAAGTAACCAAGGGCAAACACAGCTTCCCACATGATAGGCAGAAGGAATCCTATCAACCTATGTTGTTGTCGACAAAAATGTGTTAATGGGGCATTAGTGTCAATCCCATACCAAAACAATCAAAAAGGCAACATGGGTCGACACTGAAATCCTTGAACTGAACCTTACTATACACTTAATATATCACCATGTGAAATAACTTTGACTATTATAGTATCAATCAGAAAAGCGCAATTGAAGAAACATTCAACAATGGAAAATCTAGTAAATAAACAGAACATAAAAAAATGGCTCTTAATAAAAGTTTCGGTGAGTTATTATGACTTAGAAAACTATAAGGGTGAGTAATTATGACTTACAAAACTATAACAATGTTTGTAATAAGACAATAACAAACAAAACACAATTATCAATTATTTGAAGTCATTTGTATACATCTATCCAAGTTGTTGATTTTTTGTAAAGTTATATTTTTAATAACATATGAATCATTTAAGTCATTTTTAGTTGAGTTGTGTAGAACTAGAGCTTTTGTTGGTTTCTCTTTTCCTCTTACCTTAAATCGTATCTGATTCAACTTGAGTAATTGTAAAATTTATTGAACATCTTGAGGTATATATACATACATCATCTTAATCTATTCTTGACTTATCGACCATTAGATCTTTTTCCTAAGTAGCAGTGCTTCTTCTATTATTTCTGTCTCTACATAACTCACCATCGATTTGTGTTCTCATCTCTACTAATCTATCTTTTTAACTGAATTTGGCAATTGCAACTTGCAAAAGTATAATACTGCATTTCAAAACAAAAATAACTGATCCCAGGCTTTCAAACTTGTTAAGTTTGCACTTCACCTCAATGACAGTTACTTTGTATCATAGATTTTTAAGACGAGGTGGTACTTGCTTCATTCAAAACCCCTCTGGTTCTTGTTAAATCTTTCAAATAAAAACAATATAAATTAGTATAACGGATACCCTTACCGTGCCTACAATCTCAAATCAATCTCATACGTGATGGGTATCAACCATTTCATCAAAACTATCATACATCTGTGTAGCAGGTATCCAAACCTGCTTAAACGGGCCACCTATGAGTACCAAAAACTCCACTCCTAACTTCGATTCCGTCAATACGCAGAGAATAAGGATACAAAGGAAAACTTCATCACTCCAGATAACAAGACAAAGAACAAATTAGAAGGCATGGTAATCCAGAAAATAGTAAAAGTGATTCCATAGTGAGAGCGTGCTAGAAAAGAAAGTCGTATGCCATAGACGAATTAAAACTCATTAAGACACTAAAAAGAAAAATCAAGCGCAGCCACGATATATGAAAGATCTCATCCTAAGCATCGTTCGAGTTAGACCAACAAAATTCACCAGTATACTACGACACCAGGGGTCCAGGAGACCAAAAGAAACACCATCAGCTAATCCTCAACCAGATATAGATGAAACAAGAAAATAAGAAGACGAAAAAAAAAAGTAATAGCAAAGAAAAGGCGGACCTCGCGGTCCAATCCAGCTCTGTAAAGGACATGCGAGCTCTCCTCATAGCCCTCCTTCGATTGGTCGTCCTCCTCCGGCTTAAAGTTCGATTTCGGATGATACCGCTTCCCGATCTTTGAAATCTTGAAGGAGATCCCCATCTCCCCCCTTCGCCGCCTCCCTTTCTATTGACGCATGATCAATGGAATACGGCAGCACAGGCGACAGTACACCTCGAAGAACTAGTAATCAACGAAATCCTCGACGCCACTTGGCGTCGGTAGTGAAGGAGATTATCGAGTTATCTCTCCCGTCGGGAAGGAGATCGCCGAAGAAGAGAAGCAAGATGTTACGGGTAATGTTCGCGTTTGGGTTGAGTTTGGGTCCGCGATTCGTAAAAAGTACGGAAATTAATCTTTAAAAGGAAATAATTTTTGCTTAAAAGAAGGGCTGAATACATGTTAACGGTAGGTTTTATCTGGAAGTTAACCCTTTTGCTATTTTTAATTCCCTTCTAACTCATCAATGGATAAGGCTACCGAGGATTATACCTAAATATTCGATTAAATATATATATAACCACTAAAGTAAATGCACGATGGATCTTAATGAATTATCCAATGTCACAAAATAATTTGAACTCCTCAAATATAATTTGTGTTAATGATTTTCGCCGTGTTAATGTGCGAAAATCATTAACATTACCACCGTGTTAATGATTTTCGCACATTATGTTAATCATATGTTGAGCATGGCTCATTGTTAAAAAAAATTACAGACATTATTTAGCATTATTTTTACGATCTCATTGACATCGTATGTTGTTAAAGCAACAATGACCTAATTTTTTAAAATTATATATATATATATATATATATATATATAGTCTCATTGACTATTTTTGGAGTGATCAGTCCGGTCCTACGGAAGTTTCCCACTGGTCATCAGGATAAATCGGGAAGCGCATCCGGCAGCCAGTCTAGAAGCCTAGCATCCTTTAATTACACACCTCGTTTAAAAGAAAAATTTTTGTAAATACACCGTAGCTGGATTTGAACCGCGAATGTCTAAGTGACAATCTGAATATTTTATCATTGCATCGTGGCCCGAGACTTAAGGCAACATATTTAAAAAAATGATAATTTCAGTTAGCTTCATTGACTATTTCTGGGGTGACCGACCCGGTCCCACGGAAGTTTCCCATTGACCACCAGTGTAAATCGGGAAACGCACATGGCGACCAGCCCAGAAGCGTAACTAGGGTTCGAATCGTGGATACCTAAGAGACAATTTAAATATCCTACTGGGATACCATGACCCCGAGATCTTAAGACAACATATATAGCTTGCATGCATGGTGTCAAATTAGTTGAGCTAAGCATTATTTGCCATAAATCGAGTAAATATTTGTTAATGAAATATTGTACATTGGTTATTAATATAACATATTTATTTTAATAGCATTTATGCTATTTGTGTGTATTTGTTATTTTTAGTAATTAAATTTAAAATATTTGTTTTTTAAAATAAACTGTACGTTCCCGGTCTTAAAGTCATATTTTAGGTTATTCAGACTTTAGCTCGGGGTCGACGACATTAAGAAGGAGTTATAGTTTAGATTTATGATGGAAGAAATGGGATTTATGATGGAAGAAAGGAAAAATATGAGAAAAAGGGAAAGACAATCTTGGCGCGTGGCATCGACGATCATGACCCACAATTTAAGATCAGTCCGAGTAAATCAACCATTCTGGCTTCTTTGTCGTTAGATTTTACAACTTAATTAGTTCGTATAACTTATATTCCACTCATCAAATAAATTCAAGAAGCATAACCACACTTAATGTGGTTTGCTCAAGTTTTAGAATCAATTCTGAACGGATATAAAATATCTCACGGGATATTTATCCTTTTTCATATAAAGGAACATGGTTCTAAAATAAAATATCTTCGGTAATTTACTCATCTATATTTTATCATGAACTGACGATGTTTGATAATAAGTCGTGATATCACTATTGCCCCAGTAAACTATGGAGTAATGTTTGTTCATCTTGAATAAGAAAAATATAGATGGATAAAAAGTCCAATTCCTAAGCAATTGGAGTTGATTGCAAACTTAACTTCTTCTCAATCTTATGTGAACAAATTTATTTTCATTTTTTATATGTAAATATTTTTTTTTGACTTTAACTACATCAATTTATTTAATTATCCTTATCTTTTTTATATATAAAAGTCTAAAATAAAGTATAATTTACCCTAAATTGATCATAATTTAAATAGAATCTATTATATTTTCTATCAATTGACAACTCTAATCGATTGGGAATGAATCGACGATCGATCGTTCTTCAGTGAGGGACCAAAAGCTCATACAAAATTTTAAAATAAAGTATAATTTCTCTTAAATTTAGTACTATTTAACTAGTGATCCTGTCGGGAATCTGAGAAGATGGATCTGTCGGTGTATCATGTCTGGAATGTTGACCGCATCTCCATGATCCGGATGATGAGCTGTCTTCTGTGTTGACCATGTCATCAGAAGACCTCTGGTCAACGTTACCTGCAGCCAGCGATCGGGTTGCCTTGATCCCTGGTACCCCGATGCTCGACGGGTCACACGAATATATAAGCAGATGATTATTGATAGAACAACTAAATAAATACAAGATAAGTACAATGACGTACCCAGCTGGCTGGGGGCGGCCTCGGACGGATCGGTGAGCTGGTTGCAATGCTGATCAAGTCGTCGCGCCCGTGAAGGATAGATGAGTGTGAGTCAGCTGAGGAACCAAATCTGGGAGCGACGACATGGGATTCGATGCAGCGTGGATCCAAAAGGCGGCATGTCGGCCGAAATATGACGACGACTCCTAAGTCGGGCTACCACATTGGCTCACAAGCCAGGACACAACACGCAGGTCGGATAATATCAATAATGTACAATCATAATAGCGATACGAAACACAACGACTCGGTGGCTGTGGCACAACACACAGTGCAAGACACAAGTCACAAAGGTAGTGCAACCGCAGTATCCCGAAGGTCGGATCAGCAATGGCTCAAGAGCTGGCTTATCGCCCGACGAAGGCCGTGGGGCGGCTGGTGGCTGTCGCGGGAGGCGGCATCGACCACTAGAAGTGGCAGCGGTGGCTGCTAGACTCGGCGGCGGCAGAGGCCGTGGGATGCAGCAAAGCGGCCAGGGAGGAAGAGGGACGGCACCCCTCAGATCTGGCCGCCGCCGGAGACGACAAAAGGGGGAGTCGGTGCCGAAGACGGTGAAGGAGGCGTCAACCCTGGAGGAGAGGGGAGCGGCAACCGTGTGTGTGGTGCGGAGAAGGCGACACCGACGCATGAGATGACTCCGACGTGCATGAAACAACGTTGCGAGGACAAGGGGCTGCCGGCGTCGGACTTGGCCGGTGCCAGAGGTGGAGGAAGCAGTCTCCCTTTTCTTGGCAGTGGCGGCGGAAAATCTCCCGCAGCAGCCTCCTTTCTCCTGGTGGCGGCGTTGGAATGAAAGAGACCAGAGGACAGGAGGTGGAGGAGAGGAGTAGCCGGTGGCCACACGAGGAAGGAGGAAGAAGGTCCTCTTGGCGGCGGACCAAAAACACGAACCCCTTTCTGTGCTACAGTGCCCCCCTTTTTTAACACCAAACTTTACTCATGCCAAAAGACTGAAATGCCCCTCCTATTTTTTCTCAATTCCCTTTAGGCCCCTCTCTATATATCCGCATCAACTAGAATTTAGTATTTTTTTTATTCAACTGAGCATGACTCTTTTTTCATCTGACTAATCGATAATAATCGATTAACTTAGGCTGAATCAATTGAGGTAATCAATTTTGTCTAAGTCAATTGATATAAACTCCCAATTGATTCATCAGGTTGAAAAAGGAGTCATGCTCAATTAAATATAAAATATATTAAATTGTATTTTAAATGTACTGCATTCAAGAAATTATATTTTATTTTAAATTTTTTTATTATAAAAATAAGGACAAATTAAATAAATGTGTTGAAATAACAAACTGAGAATATATATATATATATATATATATATATATTTTGCTCACTTACCGACTTAGAAGGAAATTAAATTTACTATAGCATGTTTGGTTCAGGGTTATCATGGATAACCTTAGTTATGTAATTACCAGGTAATCACATAACCAAGGTTATGGAGAATAAAATATAATCAAATATTGTTTGGTTCAATTTAGGTAATGCAACAAAAACTTGTTTGTTTGAAGGTTTTAATGAATAACCTAATTTAATATTTTACTATATTAAACTTAGTTACAAAAATAACTATAAATAATAATAATAATAATAATAATAATATTATTATTATTATTTTTATGCTTTTTATTTTTTCTATTTTTTTATTGTTAATTATAAAACAATAGCATATATGGCATTGCCATATACCTGGCTCCATACACATTTTGCAGAAATGAAAATAAGGTTTGGAAGAAACTAGCACAATGGAATGACCATATGCACAATGGAATGACCATATGCAAGTGAGTTGACACCAGCATATGTGAACTCGTTTTTTCCTCATGAATCGTGCTTCTTTTTCTTCTTCTCCTCACTTTTCTCTGTGTTGCTTGCCAATGCAGTTTCTTCACCACCCATGTCCTCTTTATTCTTCTTTTTCTTCTTCTCAGTCAATTTCTCTTCATCGGCTTCACTGTTACTTTTATTTCTCTTTTCCTTCTTTTCTTTCTTCTTGGAACTCTTCTCAGCATCAGCTAATTCTACTTCTCCCGT
>JBBMJZ010000115.1:4685328-4696992 GCA_037833815.1 Zingiber zerumbet | reverse complement strand
ACACGCCGGCCAGGCAGCACTTGGCGGTGGCCAGCACGCGCTGGTGGCCAGCCCCACGACGCGGGCCAGATTCGGCCAGCCATGGCTAGGCTCGCACCGTCGCCGAGAGAGGGAGATCCAAGAGCAGTGTAGAGAGATGGACTTACCAATCGAAAACCTTCCACCGCCGGAGATCACGCGGTCATCGCAGATCACGCCGTCGTCGGTCAGAGATGTTGCCAAAACCCTAGAAATCACAGGTTGGAAGGGGGAACGGGGGAGAGAGAGGAAAGAAATGGGGAAGAAAATAAGAAGCAGGATGAGTTATAGATCTAGGGTTTTTAGAATCAAATATTTTTTGTTCCCAATTTCATCCCTAAATTTGGGACGAATCCCTGGATTCGTCCCAAAATCTGGGGCGAATTCAGGGATTCGTCCCAGAATTTAAATTTTTTAAATAAAAGAGGAAAAAATTTAGAAGGAATAAATACGGACATAGAGACATCAGAATTTGATGAAATAAGTTTCTATGCGTTCGTATCATTGTCCTCATCATAAATATATCCATAAAAGTATTTTTAACCAAATATATTTATTTTTGGAATTATTTAATCCCAATTTAACCTATTTTTGGTGTTAAAAATTTGAATCACTGAAAATATTAAATAAAAATTATGGATGATGACATATTTACAATCAAGACAATGATACGAATGCATAAAAACTTGTTTCATAAAATTCCTATGTCTCTAGGTCAAGATATAAGCTTTCGGTGTTTAATTTTATTTTTTAAAAATTATTTTCAATTTTGGGACGAATCCAGAGATTCGTCCTAAAAATTTAATTATTTAAAAAAATAGAAAAAATGGGATGCCTTAAATATGGACCTAGAGACATCAGAATTTCATGAAACAAGTTTCTATGCGTTCGTATCATTATCTTGATCGTAAATATATCCATAAAATTTTTTTTGACCAAATATATTTATTTTTGAAATTTTTTAATCCAAATTTGACCTATTTTTGGTGTTAAAAATTTGAATCACTGAAAATATTAACTAAAAATTATGGATGATGACATATTTACGATCAAGAGAATGATATGAATGTATAGAAACATGTTTAATGAAATTCTAATGTCTCTAGGTCAAGATATAAGCCTTCGATGTTTAATTTTATTTTTTAAAAATTATTTTCAGTTTTGGGACGAATCCTGGATTCATCCCAAATTTTGGGACAAATCCCTGGATTCGTCCCAAATTTTGGGATGAATCCAGAAATTCGTCCCAAAAATTTAATTATTTAAAAAAATGGAAAAAATGGGACGCCTTAAATATGAACCTAGAGACATCGGAATTTCATAAAACAAGTTTTTATGCGTTCGTATCGTTTTTTTGATTGTAAATATATCCATAAAAATATTTTTGACCAAATATATTTATTTTTAGAATTTTTTAATCCCAATTTGACCTATTTTTGGTGTTAAAAATTTGAATCACTAAAAATATAAATTCAAAATTAAGGATGATAATATATTTACGATCAGGATAATGATACGAATGCATAGAAACTTATTTCATAAAATTCTGATGTCTCTAGATCAAGATATAAGCCTTCGGTGTTTAATTTTATTTTTTAAAATTATTTTCAGTTTTGGGATGAATCCTGGATTCGTCCCAAAATTTTAATTATTTAAAAAAAAAAAGGAACAAAATGGGATGCCTTAAATACGGACCTAGAGACATCGAAATTTGATAAAACAAGTTTCTATGTGTTCGTATCGTTGTCCTGATCGTAAATATATCCATAAAAATATTTTTTACCAAATATATTTATTTTTGAAATTTTTTAATCCCAATTTGACCTATTTTTGGT
Source organism: Zingiber zerumbet (assembly GCA_037833815.1). NCBI lineage: Eukaryota > Viridiplantae > Streptophyta > Magnoliopsida > Zingiberales > Zingiberaceae > Zingiber > Zingiber zerumbet. The sequence continues at coordinate 4,695,139 of JBBMJZ010000115.1, read as the reverse complement.
GTTAAAAATTTGAATCACTGAAAATATTAATTCAAAATTATGGATGATGACAAATTTACGATCAGGACAACGATACGAACGCATAGAAATTTGTTTCATGAAATTCCAATGTCTCTAGATCAAGATATAAGTCTTCGGTGTTTGATTTTATTTTTTAAAAATTATTTTCAGCTTTGGGACAAATCGTGGATTCATCCCAAAAATTTAATTATTAAAAAAAATGAAATAAAATGGGACGCCTTAAATATGGACCTAGAGACATCGAAATTTTATGAAACAAGTTTCTATGCATTCGTATCATTTTCTTGATCATAAATATATCCATAAAAATATTTTTGACCAAATATATTTATTTTTGGAATTTTTAAATCCCAATTTGACCTATTTTTGGTGTTAAAAATTTAAATCACTGAAAATACTAATTAAAAATTATGGATGATAACATATTTATGATCAGGTCAACGATACAAACACATAGAAACTTGTTTTATAAAATTCCGATGTATTTAGGTGCATATTTAAGGTTTCGGACACTAATTTACAATTATTCGCTGCACAACACCTTTTTAGTTAGTAGCAACCTATATATATTTTAAAAAATATCTACCAAGAGAAATCAGAATTTGATGAAATAAATTTCTATGCGTCGATCGTAAATATATCCATAAAAATATTTTTGACCAAATATATTTATTTTTAGAATTTTTTAATCCCAATTTAACCTATTTTTGGTGTTAAAAATTTGAATCACTAAAAATATAAATTCAAAATTAAGGATGATGACATATTTACGATCAGGATAATGATACGAATGCATAGAAACTTGTTTCATAAAATTCCGATGTCTCTAGGTCAAGATATAAGCCTTCGGTGTTTTAATTTTATTTTTTTAAATTATTTTCAGTTTTGGGACCAATCCAGAGATTCGTCCCAAAAATTTAATTATTTAAAAAAAATGGAACAAAATGGCACGCCTTAAATACGGACCTAGAGACATCGAAATTTGATGAAACAAGTTTCTATGCGTTCATATCGTTGTCCTGATTAAAAATATATCCATAAAAATATTTTTGACTAAATATATTTATTTTGGAATTTTTTAATCCCAATTTGACCTATTTTTGGTGTTAAAAATTTGAATCACTAAAAATATTAATTAAAAATTATGGATGATGACATATTTACGATCAGGTCAATGATACGAACACATAGAAACTTGTTTCATGAAATTCCAATGTCTTTAGGTCCATATTTAAGGTTTCAGACACTAATTTACAACCATTCACTGCACAACACCTTTTTAGTTAGTAGCAACCTATATATGTTTTAAAAAATATCTACCAAGAGATATCGGAATTTGATGAAATAAGTTTCTATGCGTTCGTATCGTTGTCTTGATCATAAATATATCCACAAAAATATTTTTGACCAAATATATTTATTTTTAGAATTTTTTAATCCCAATTTGACCTATTTTTGGTGTTAAAATTTTGAATCACTGAAAATATTAATTCAAAATTATGGATGATGACATATTTACGATCAGGACAATGATACGAACGCATAGAAACTTGTTTCATGAAATTCTGATGTCTCTAGGTCAAGATATAAGCCTTCGGTGTTTAATTTTTTTTTTTAAAAAAAATATTTTTAGTTTTGGGACGAATCCTGGATTCATCCCAAAACTTGGGATGAATCCCTGGATTCGTCCCAAAAATTTAATTATTTAAAAAAATGGAACAAAATGGGACGCCATAAATACAAACCTAGAGAATCAGAATTTGATTAAACAAGTTTCTATGCGTTCGTATCATTGTCCAGATCGTAAATATATCCATAAAAATATTTTTGACCAAATATATTTATTTTTAGAATTTTTTTAATCCCAATTTGACTTATTTTTTGTGTTAAAAATTTGAATCACTGAAAATATTAATTCAAAATTATGGATGATGACATATTTACGATCAGGACAATGATACGAATGCATAGAAACTTGTTTCATGAAATTCCGATGTCTCTAGGTCAAGATATAAGTCTTCGGTGTTTGATTTTATTTTTCAAAAATTATTTTCAGTTTTGAGACGAATCCTGGATTCGTCCAAAAAATTTAATTATTTAAAAAAAATGGAACAAAATGGGACGCTTTAAATACGGACCTAGAGACATCGGAATTTGATGAAACAAGTTTCTATGCGTTCGTATCGTTATCTTGATCGTAAATATATCCATAAAAATATTTTTAACCAAATATATTTATTTTTGGAATTTGTTAATCCCAATTTAACCTATTTTTGGTGTTAAAAATTTGAATCACTGAAAATATTAATTCAAAATTATGGATGATAACATAATTATGATCAGGACAATGATATGAACACATAGAAACTTGTTTCAGAAAATTCCAATATCTTTAAGTCAAGATATAAGCCTTTGGTGTTTGATTGTCTTTTTTTAAAAAATAATTTTATTTTTGGGATGAATCCTGGATTCGTCCCAGATTTTGGGACGAATCCTCGATTCGTTCCAAAATCTAGGACGAATTCAGGATTTGCCACTAAATTTGAGACGAATTCTAAATTCGTTCCAGATTTGGAGACGAATTTAGCAACGAAATTTTTTCCTGTTGCAAACTTGAAATGAAATTTTTTTGTTGCAAATTTTGTTGGTCATTTGGGTCGAAATTTATTTTCGTTGGTAAATTTGTCCCAATTTTGGGACGAATTTTTTTTGTTCCAAACTTTTGTCCCCAAATTTATGTTTTTTTGTAGTGAATGAAGGATATCGTTAGAGTCCTTATAACTTGAAAAAACCATAACACCTAAAGTAGATTTAATCAGACTTGTCTAGGTTAATAGTGAATTTCGGTTAAAATCTACTTATGGACCTAGACAAGTATGATTATACTCATTTCAAATCCTATGAATTTCTAATATTGCAAGGAGTTCAACGTTGTAATTCATTGCTTATTTTGGCATTTTCCGGAGGTGATATAATATTATGTTAACTTTTAATTAAAATATGGTTCTAGTCTCTGAGAAATAAGACTCATGTTGAGTTTGATCTGAATCAGGCCAGACCTTGGTAGTGCTCATTCATATCCTCCGGGCCTGGTCTAATTCAGATCAGGCCCAACATGGGACTGATTTCTCAGACACTAAGATCACGTTCTAGCTAAAAGTTAGCATAATATTGCAGTACCTTTAGAAATACCGAAATAAGCAATTGAGAACATTGTTAGACTCCTTGCAGTCTTAGAAACCATAGGACTTGAAATGGAACTAATCAAACATGTCTAGATTCATGAGTGAGTTTTAACTGAAATCTACTGATGGACCTAAGCAGGTCTGATTGAACTCATTTCAGTTCTTATCAGTTTTTAAGACTGCAAGGAGTCCAACGATATCCTCCATTACTTATATTTGGACTCTTTGGAGGTGCTATAATGTTATGCTAACTTTTAGCTAGAACGTGGTTATGGTTTCAGGGAAATTAAGCCTTAAGCCTGATCTGAATCAGATAAGGCTCGTGGTAGTGCTGATTCAGATCCTCCGACCTGGTCTAATTTAGATCAAGCTCAACATGAGTTTGATCATTTCCTGAAGACCAAGACCACATTCTAGATGAAAGTTAGCATGATATTATGACACTTCCAATGAGACTGAAATAAGTAATGAAGAGTACTGTTGAACTTCTTGTAGCCTTAGAAACCCACAAGACTTGAAATGGATTTAATAGGATATGCCTAAGTTCATCAGTGGATTTTGACCAAAATCTACTGATTGCCCTAGACAGGCCCGATTAGACCTATTTAAGGTTTTGTGGGTTTATGAGGTTGTAAGAAGTCTAATAGTATTCTCCATTATTTATTTTAGGTCTCGTTCATAATGGTGTTGTATTTATAACAGTAGGAAGAAGTATGTGGCAGGAGGATCCGAAGATTTTTATTATTGTTTTTAATCATTTTTATTATTTTAATAATTATATTTTTTATTTTAGAGTTTTTTTTTGCTTTACTATTTAGGAACTGTAATCCCTATATTAGAATTTATTTCATTTATTTGGGTTTTAAGGTTAAATTCTACGTAAACATGTGTTTTGCTGTTCTAGGATTAATCCTTGGTTATTAAATATTTTTTTTTCAAAAAAATTATCAAGGATGACAATTTTCTATTCTTATCTTCTCCTCCATTTTTATTTCTCATTAGCTCATAGGATGATTATTATTCTGTCTCCATGTCAACGAGAGAGAGAGAGAGAGTACATGTGGGACATGATAAGGTCATGTGCATTTAAAATATTATTTTGGAATTAAATTTTATGAAAATTTGACTCATATGTATATATGAAATTGACATGTGGAAGTCCCAGGGCGTAGCACACATAGGGAGTGCATAGTTCTGTGACTGAAAGGTCTAGGGGTCGATTCTCGGGGTGTTACTGTCTGGGGTTAACGTCTCCGCCATGTACCTTCCACCTGTGTACCTACATTTATCTCCTTCTATATAAGTGGGGGGCTGATGTGACGGTTTCATATTTTATGAAATCGACATGTGGAAAACTATTGTTAGTCATTCTGAAAATATGATACATGATTTAAGAATTTTCTAAATCGAGATGCGCATTTGATAAATTTCCGTTGCAAGAGGCTTTCGATTCTTTTTAAAAAATCAAAATAATTTAGTAGTTTCAACGGGTTAATCTTCATTCTGATTTATTTACTTGATACATTTTCAACATAATTTATATGCACTTGCTATTTTAGGAATATTCATTCTCATTTAAATTCAAATTTTAAAATTTTTATTTATTTATTGATGAAAATAAATAAGAGCAGTTTCGATTTATCAAATTGTCACGTGAACACCCCTTTAAAAAAATACTTTACTTTTTAAAAATACCCTTACTTTCAAATGCTACTGTTATTGTACATGAAAAATTATTTATTTTTTAAATAAATATTATCATAAATAAAATATTACTATAATACTTATTAATCAAAATTGTTTAAATTTTATTAAAATTATTTTAAATTTATCAAATTATTAAATCAGTTATAACTAAACTTTAAAATTTTAAATCTTAAGTTTTAAACTATTGTATGAAAAATACTTTTATCACTTTAATTAAAAATATTTAAACTTTATCAATATCACCTTAAAATAGTTATGAAAATTATTAAGTAATTAATCTTAAATTTTAAAATTTTGAATTATAAATTTTAAATTTCAAATACTATTATATTAAAATAATTTTTTCCTAAGTCAAAATTATTTAAATTTATCAAAATTACTTTAAAATAATTATAAAAAATGACTAAATAGCTACTATAATAGAGCAATAGTATTGTATTAGTTGTTACGTGAGACCCTAGTCAAAAGAAAATTTTAGGTCTTTAATATTTTTATAAAAAAGTTAAAAAATTTTCATAACCTTTTTCATTTGGACAACGACGGGTTTAAATATATATTTTTTAAATAAAATATTAATTTTAAAATGTAGATTTTTTTTAATATAAAATTTAGTTTTCTAGTTAAAATTATTAATTAAAATTTTATATTCAAGTTTTAATAAAACTTTTCAATGAATAAAATTGTTATATTATTTAATTTTTTTTAGATATTGTTAAAAGTAAATAAGACTTCATTAATTTTGAAGCTACACTAATACATATGGTCAATAGTATTTTATAAAGGGAACTGTAGGTAAAAAATTCATGAAGAAATATTATCGGCAAGAGAGAGGAAAAGAGAGCTGTCTGATAATATAAAAACTTATGGAATCGTTGATAAGGAAAGAAAGGGTGCGGAGCATTGATGAGAAAGAGAAAAGTTATAAGATCATAGATGACTGGGATTTTTTTTAAAAGATATTAAAAAGGAAAATTTGGATTGTCTTATAAAATAAGATATATAATTAAATTGGCTAGTGTTGCATAATTACAAAATGAAAATAGTAATAATAAATAAATACGATACTTCTAGAATAGAATTTCATACAAAATTGGGGAATGCAATTAATGTGGAAGGGGTAAATGGGAAGTTTAATCGGCCGATGAATTAATTAAGAATTGGACTGTGAATCGAAATAGCATGACATTTTTAAACATGGACAAGGGTGCCCATATAACGAATTCATTAATTTATATTCAACGTTAAAATTGGCGGCTCTAAGGGTTAAGAATAATGAGCCCTGATTTTATTGGGACCTTGGATAGGTCTTAAAAAAATGCCCTATGTCTTAAATCGGGTCTGGTTACATCTAGGGCGGTAAACGAGTCGAGCTGAGTCGAGTTTGGGGGTATTCACTTGGGGGTGTTCAACCTTATTTGATAAGGTAACCAAGCCGAGCCGAGCCGAACTTAAAATGAACTAAGCTTTTGAAATGAGTGTTCAAGCTTGGCTTGGTTTATTTTTTATGAGCTTGAGCTTATTTGAACCTTGACTTGAGCTTGGTTCATTTAGATGTTATCAAGCTCTCAATTTAAGCTTGGTTTGAGCTTGGTTCGAGCTTGGTTCATTTAGATGTTATCAATCTCTAAATTCAAGTTTGTTTGATTGTTTGAAACATTTAATTGTTTGATTGATTATTGAACTTGATAATTTAAATTTTTTATTTTATTTTATTATTTATTTAGTATATTGAAAATAACTTTATTAATGAATATGATTCGTGAACATTGTTCATGAACGTTGTTCATGAACATTATTCACGAATGTTGTTCACGAACGTTAACGAGCTGAACACATATGTGTTCAAGCTTGTTTGTATAGCTTAACGAGCTGTTCAAGCTTGTTTGTTTAATTAATTTTATGTATATTGAACGAACATAAACAAGCTCTTACTAATTCGAACACTAAATTTATTCACGAACGCTTTATTCATTTATCGTCCTAATTACATCTAATAGTAGCTATACTGGGTACATTAATGTTAAAAGTAAAATATTCTTAAAATAAATTAAGATGTTCTTTTTGATTTATTTGGAAAAAAAAATATATAAAGATCTTTATTTTATTATTATAAAATGAGTTTTTAAAACTTGACCTAATCCCCGGAATACCTCCTCTTGCGTTTGAAATTTTGGATGTATTCAATAAAAGAGACGTGACACTCCCACGAATTGACACAATTAATATATATATATATATATATAAAATAAGTTTTCGAATCAATTCCACGGATACGAAAATATATGCTTTATCTTTTCATATAAAGGACCTGCTTGGATAAATAATTTTCATGATTTATCTGTTCCGAAAAATATAAGGTCGCCCAAAAAAAACTTATAACGTGATGACATCACCTTCTTATAGTAATAAAAGAAATGGGATATTGAACTTTATTAGTTATTTGAAAAAATTTATGAAAAACTTTTATCTGAATTTGACCCGAACACAAAACCTCTAAAGCCGAAACCTACTAATCCGACCTAACCCAAATAATCCGATTAAAAATATATTTTAAATTATTTTTTTTTATCATTTTTTACTTTTATCTTATTATTTTATTATTATCATACTAATATTAATATACATAAATATATCTTAATTTTTAAAATAAATTTAATTTAACATTAGAAACCACTTAAACTTAAATTCAGGTCCGACCCAAAAGTTTCCACCCAAAAACCCTTTAATCCAAACTTAACTCGAATCCAAAAACCTCCAATTTAAATTTAATTTTTTTTCATATAATCTCGAATTTGGTTGGATTATTTTTACCCCCCAATGCCATATGTGGGTTTGGCACCACTTGTGATTTAATATAAATAAATTTATTTTTTTTTTAAAAAATAATAATAATATAAAATTATTTTATTTTTCCATTAAAAATAGTTTCATCTATTGTTATTCATACTTCTAATATAAAAAAAACAAAAAATTGTTTGATTGAATAAAAAAATTGAGATTTATTGAATCTGTCATGTTTGGAGTTATTGGATTTTTTTTCTTTATTATTTTTTTCCATTAAATAGGAAAATATGCCCACCGATTAATGATCCTTCTTAATTTTCTTTAAAAAAATAGTTTATTTTAATAATAATAATAATAATTATTATTATTATTATTATTATTATTTAGAGTGGTTGATGTTTGAATTCCAAGCCAACAAAAATGCTGACCCGAAACCTCCCACATGCGATATTGCAAATATGAGGGATGTTTTTGTAAAACAAACACGCTTTCCGACGAGGCGGCCAGTCAACGTCGGGTAGCACGATAAATCGCGATCCATCGCCAGAGAAAGGGAAGAGGAGAGGCGATGGCGACGAAAGGAAAGGAAGAAGATCCGGCGCTGGGCGTGCCCTACGGCTACGCTTATGGCCCTCCGCCGTCGCAGCATCCGCCACCACCGCCGCCGCAGGTGTTTTACGTGGGTCAGAACCCTTACCAGGCGGGGATGATCCCGCCCAATGCGGTATACGGCGACCCGAAAGGGATTCCCTTACAGCAGACGATGTTCCGAGACACGCCTGCACCCTTCCAGTGTGTCTATTGCGGGTCCTCCGGCCTCACTACCATCAGGTTTCGATTCTCCTTTGCCTAGTACGATTTTTATCCCCTTTCTTCTGAAGATGCGTCCTTAGTACCTTGATCCGTCTTCTACTATTAAGATCGTACTTTTTTCCCTCTTGGTTCTGTCAGTTCCTGTTTGTCGATCCGAATGGTTTTTGTGTTGGTTTCTGATAGCATCGAACAGGTAAGAGATTTAAGATTGAGGAAAGTGCCGAGATTTGATGTTTTTATGGAATATTGTCTGTAAATTAAAATTTTCATTGATCAACGATCCAGGAAATGAAGCTTTGCCCTTCATTTAGGGTTCTTTTAATTTTAAAAAGTAAAATTGTTTATATACGATGGGTTTGATCGCAAGTTCAATGATGACACTTCTCTGGACCAGATCACAGTAAATGATGGCCGAAGACGAGGTTGAATTTGATTTAAATTTTGAATTTCTTTCTATCTTGTTTCTAGGGTTCATATAGCAATCTTTTTCTTCATCCTATCTTTGAAATTTGTCTCTTGCGGCGTTGTTTAAAACAATGAGAAAGTTTTACTCCATCCATATTTTCTGTGTCACTGAGGGTTGATATCCATGAATCAAGTGATCTTGATTTTTGACAAATCCTTGTTGATGGGACATCGTTGCTATGATCCACCATTTATCCTTAAACAAGAATATACAGATATGTCTATTATCTTCTTTGTGCATGAATTTTTAACCAATTCATATCTACCGATTGAGATTTTTTTATTAAACTAGTTGAGTTAAACAGAGTTGAAAGGTAGCGGTAGTGATATCCAAGATAACTCTAGTTAACATAATAATCAATGTAGAACTTCATAGAATTAACATACTACATACATGTTTATTGAGGGTTGATCTCAAATTGTTGCTTAGGCATGACATATTTGTGGGAGCTCTTTTCATTATATATTCAGTTTTTTACCTAATCACGTAGCTAGGTTTTCTAAATACTCAAATCATGTACCTAACTTCCAAAATGACCAAATCACATATCCTATATCTATTTTACTGCTTTCTGTAGCACGGGTGTAAATGAGAGCGGTAAAATGGGTATAGAGTACATGATTTGATCATTTTAAAAATTGGGTACATAATTTGGATATTTATAAAATTTAGCTACGGTAAAAATCTGTTATATATTTTACTGATTTCCTCTTCTTTTCATTTAGATTACAGACTAACTATATTTTTTTTTCACTATATATTCTCTTTATGTCACGTTTAATTAAGTCGGCATGTTTCTACTCACTGGTTTTCCTAGCTGAAGAGCCAGAATCCA
>JBBMJZ010000115.1:4649965-4662583 GCA_037833815.1 Zingiber zerumbet | reverse complement strand
TTATTAGTTTATGCCACTAAATAAGCAAAAAACAACTAAACATAGAAATATAAAACTAAGCATAACTAAAGGGCAAAAATCATGAAACTACTGAGACTCATTTTACATGGAGTTCAAATCTCAATGAAAGCACGATTTATTTTATCAAGTTTTGCCTCCGGGATTATGGTAGGGTTCTTATTTTTTAGCAACCCAACACTTGTTTTTTTTAGGGACCCAACACATATTTATGGTGATGTAAGATGGTTGCTTTGGAATTAATAGTTTATGCCACTAAATAAGTAAAAATTAACTAAACATATAAATATAAAACTAAGCATAATTAAAGGGCAAAAATCATGAAACTACTGAGACTCATTTTACATGGAGTTCAAATCTCAATGAAACCATGATTTATTTAATATTTATTAAGTTTTCCCCTGGGACTATAATGGAATTCTTTTTTTTAGGGACCCAATACTTTTTTTTAAGGACCCAACACACATTTATGGTGATGTAAGATGATTGCGTTGGAATTATTAGTTTATTTAATATTTATCAAGTTTTGCCCCTAGGACAATGGTGAGATTTTTTTTTAGGAACACAACACTTTTTTTTTTCTTGTTTTCAAGGACCCAACACATATCTATGGTGAAGTAAGATGGTTGTGTTGGAATTATTAGTTTATACCACTAAATAAGCAAAAATTAACTAAACATAGAAATATAAAACTAAGCATACCTAAAGGGAAAAAAATCATGAAACTACTTAGACTCATTTTACATAGATTAGTTGATAATTTAACAAAGATAAAAATATAAACACATGTTAGTGTTGTCCATGGTCTATACTGTTATTTCATATTGGAATTTCAATCCCTAAGATATGGTACTAGGATTGAGCATGGTTTGACATAAATCAAGAATGTTCAAATGAATTTAGAGAAGTGGTACTCCCTACCATTCTCTTCTAACTTTTATAAAAAAAAATGATAATTAAAGAAAATTAAATTTTTATCATGCCAATTTTCAGGCATATATTGACAAGGTAGTCTTTAACATATACTTGGAATTTTTTATTATTGTAAATATTAATTAGATAGCTAAAATACAAATGAGTGAAATATAATTTTACTTTAAAGCATGTCTACATGATTTTAGATTTTTTTAAAACTCCTTCCACTTTTTACTTTTAAAAGTTATAAATAAGAAAACTCAATTGTACACAATTCTTAAAAATTAAATTACCAAATTAAAATTCATATAATTATGACATGATTAGTCGAATTTATATTAACACGGGTAAGCACCAAAATGTGCTATTCTGCAGCATGTTAATAACATAGTACAGTATACAAATAATATAAGCATATGAGCGCGAGTACCCTTCCTAACTAATACGAGTTCATGCCAACTCCAAAAGTTCATTAAAATGGAAAGTTTTGGTGATACTAAATGACATAATATAAGATTTTAAACCATGACATAATCTATATTAGTAATTCATGGGACGCCATCTTCTGAAAGTTCATGCCAACTCGCTTCACATAAGTTTCCATATTAGAAACTAAGTTGAGAATAAAAAGAAAATTTAAAAGAACTAACTCAGTACTATCAATTCTTCTTCATATACAATTAAATTTGTATAATCAGTGAGACTTGAAAGTTTACATATTTATTAGTTATCCAATTATAGTTTCTTATGTTCATTATATTCGTTGATGGTTTAAATCCATAGTAGATATTTAATTAAGATATTTTTATAATGTAAATACAAAGAAGAGAACTTTTCAATGTCTCTATTTACCTGAGTCTCCCTTGATATTGTATTTGTTTCTGGTGCTCCATAACTACACTTTTGATACCTTTCCAGCGTCTTCAGCATACTACAAAATTAATTAAAAATATCACCAGAATTCGACTGGAAAACTTGTTTTGTTAAAAAGAGGGAGAGAGTGCATGAACATATGAGCTATTGAAGAACGTACTATTATAATAAAATCAAAAATGTTTTTTTTTTCTTCCCTTGTATGTTCGCACTCGAACCCATGTACAGATACTATAGTCACAAAAACAATAATCAAAATCAAAACCAATGATCATATGCTTTCCACTATTATCCATATTTCATTCTCTTATATAAAGGTCGTTTATCAAGTTCATCGAGCATATTTTATGAGATTTGTATACCAGCAATATATTGCAGTACTCAGTACCCACTACCCAGTCGCAATATAATGCATAGATTTCTTCTTGAGTAATTAGACCTTCAACTTCAAAATATTGACGATAGTTAAAGCATGCCCAATAAAGCATATCAAGTGGAAATATGGAAAATAGATTGATCAAGGTTGGGACAGTCGGCCTGTGTTTAAATCGTTGATTGATGTTTACTACCGAGAAAAAGCTTTTATTAAACCTAATGATTTCAACTTAAGAAAATTAATTGCCAAAAGTAATCTGTAGGATAACATGATTCTTGCTCAAAGGCTACGTGTGCACAAATGACGCATCAGCAACAAAGCATCAAGATAACCTGTTAGTAAATGCCGAGAAACTCATCAAATCGGAGAAAAAGTAGCCTATGAGAGGGCAAACATGGATAGAATTCGAAGAAACAGGCATCTATCATATTGTTCCAAACACTGAAAAGTCTAGAGATGAACAGATAAAGGACCAGATGTGCAGAAGCCTAGAAGGTATTAAGATGTCAACCTGAGTGTCAGCAAAAAAACATCAAACAGATTGCAGGACAGGAAACAAGGTTGCATCACAGGAAGAATCAAAAACCTGAATTTCGAACTATGGAAATCAATAAAATGGAAATAGCAAGAAGGGATTTATCTGAAAGCCAGAGGAGAATGGAAAATATTAGTTTGCTGGGAAAAAAAAACGTTAATTTTACTAGACATGATAGATGAGACGTTTTCTTAAAGCACCTCATAACCTAGGTTTCTTCACCATTGCGATGTGATGTTACCATAGCATTCTCACAATGAAAGATCTAATCGTGCAAAAAAATCTAAACAATATGATATCTATGAAGTGATTCGTTGTCAGATAATCGAAAAAAATAAAATTAAAACTACACAGGAAACCCTAAAACTTTGAAGCGGCACATAAAAACGCGAAGTTCCAGATTTTGTTTCTTTGATACTTCCCCATTTGACTGCCAGAGGCGAAGCAACGAAAGGCTAAATATCTATCGATCTTAAGACATAGCCACTAGAATAGCTGAGTAATATATATATACATCTTGATTTACTTTGATCCTCCCAGCTACAAAGTTCCATCGTGAAAAGGAGGAGCAAATCATTACTGATAAACCAATAAGGCTTGAAACCAGGAAAAACAAGGTTTAATTGGACAAACAAATACTTATAGGCAAGCACAAACAGAAATCCCTTTACGGATAAACGAAGTTCAAGCTAGTAAAAATTCTTCCAAATTCTGTTAAATTTCTACTCTAGTCCGAGCTGAAATATCATCTTTTAGATATCAGGTTCTTTACATCGTAACGACCCAGATCTGAAGTCTGAACAGCCATACAAGTCTTTTAAAAAAAAGTGAACTCAAGGGGAAAAAGAAAACCTTTCTTTGCACCATATATCTCGTGCTATTTCATCATCAGATCTGTTCTTTTCACGAAATCGGTAAACGAGCGGAAAACCCAAGCTAGGAAACAGATCAAAGCGGAAATCCACCACATAACCAAAAAGAGAGCAGCTATATCTATATATCCTAGATCAACTCCATGTTTGCACACGCAGGCTGCCAATTACCTGGAGCTGCTGGAGAACTCATAGAGCTTCCCGCGGTTGGAGAAGACGATGAGGGCCACTTCAGCGTCACACAGCACGGATAACTCGTAGGCTTTTTTGAGCAGCCCGTTCCTCCGCTTGGCGAAGGTGACCTGCCGGTTGATCTTGTTCTCAATCCGCTTCAGCTCGACTCTGCCTCTCCCCATGATCTCCTTCCTCTCTCACCAGATCAACAACAACAGGAGGCGACGAGTATAAGAAGAAAAGAGGAAGCTTTCGCACAAGGGAAGGCAAGAGAAAGCCAAACCCCACTTGCTATATATAGAAAGAGGAAGTTCAACTGCTGAAGGCGACCTGAAACAGCGCGACACTGCTTTAACCCTTGGAAACCCCTTATCCTCATACTCCCGCATGCAAATATCTATGCGGTTGAGTTAAGCACCGTCAAGATGCTTTCCGCAGAGCTCGCTGACGTCGGATGGGGCAGTCGCTTGGGCACTCTCACGCGGTGAGGCGCAGAATAGACCCTCACAACGAGTGGGCGCCATGAGCTTGCAAGCTGCACCTGCACGGTGGCAGTGAAATCGCAGGGATCGGTCCGTAGGCTGCTACTTACGTGTCGGGCAGAGACACGCGAGTCGGACGAAATCGATGTACGACACGTTGGAGGGGATCAAATCACTTTATGGCATAACCTTGTACGCATGATACATTTCTTTTACTCTTCAAAAGTTAAATCAAACAATTATATTTTACAAATAACAAATATTACATTTATATTACTTAAATAAACAAATAAATAAATTATAAAAGAAAAGCTCGCTTATGGAAAATATTTTTACTCTTAATTGTTTGTCGGTCGAGTTGACCACGCTAGTGGTACAATTTTCATGCCTTTTTATCAAATTGCGCATTGCATGCAAATTCATAAAAGCAATGCATTAATGATTAAACTACGGGACTTATTACTAATCTAGTGAAGCTATATCAATTAAACCTATCGACTATTTATGAAGAGTTGATAAAAATAACATACTTATAATTAAGATTGGATTAGCTTTGTTTTATGTTTCCATCTCGTCGAGGGACAAGTTAATTCCTGCATAACTTCCTCTATTGACTCTAGTCACGTCAGCTTACTATTAGATCCGTTTCCGAGCACCTGACTTCATCGTCAAACACCATGCTTTTTTTTAATAAAATAGACTAACTGGAGGTTAGAAGGGGCTAAGGTGCACTTGACATGACCTCTCTGATTCAAAATCTGATTTGAAGAGAAGAACATAAGACTATAGTCACAAATGGAGATGATGTAATGAATTGGGCATAGGTCATTCCGCTGGAATGATTACCTTATTTATAGAGAAGGAGAGTCGTTTCTCATGTAAAGTTTTCAACTTAAGTTATCTATTAGTAACATTTTTACTAGGAAATATTATGACTTGAAATACTAAGTATCAAATTTTAAAAATAAAAAATTTAATAATAAACTGATAAATTAAATCATAGAATACAAAGTGGGAATACTAAATTAAAATTGGATTAGGTTGAACAAAATCCAACTGATAAGTACAGAAATAAGGATTACATTGGTTCAAACTGAGCTTAATTTGAAATTGATTTAGTCAAATTATAACTAAACTAAATTTAAAATTTAAATTAATTTGATCTATAAAAATCGAATTAGGGTATGATTAAAAAATCTTCTCTTTTCTTTTCTTTTTCTCTCTTTTCTCCCTACACATGTTACACCCCCGCCATGCCTTTGTCTATCTTTCTCTTTTATTTTTCCTTTCCTCCTCTTCTTCTTTTATTTCTTCTCCTTCTTTTCTCTAATGATAATAAATCTACAGTTTTTTTTCTCTACTCTTCTTAGGCACAAGAACTTTTTTTTTCATTTTTTTTCTCTCCTCCAGCAAACAAGAAATGTAGCATTAGCTACTACCCTCTTCTAGCAACAAGAGAGGATCTCGCATCTTCTTCCTCTTCTCGTATTTTCTAGGGTTTTGTTGACACCACAAGAATAGTCTTGTTTTGTCTTGTCTTGCTCTCTTTGTGTCTTTGCCGAACTCACTAAAGCTAATCGAGGTTGCCAACGAAAAAGGTAAAGTTCTTTTTTTTATTTCTTCCTCCTTATATTCTCTTCGCTATTTTTTCTCAAAAGTAACAATTTGTTGGTACTAGAAGTACTAGCTAATCAAACTTGTGTTTTGATATTTGGTAAAAGTTTAAAGTTAAGCTGTGTTGTAATTTACAAGTCTAACTGAATATGCAGGAAAGTCCTAAGTGATCTTAGGCAAGGTGAAAGTCCTAGTTGAGGCTAGGCAAATAAGTCCTAGTGGGACACTAGGCAAGTGGGAAGTCTTAATTGTGACTATGCAATGAAGTCCTGGTCCGTGGGACTGGGCAAAGTCTTAGCAGATCGAGGACGTCGAGAAAAATCCTAGGGTTGAGGACACTAGGTGAAAATCTTGGGGGTCGCATACACCAGTGTTAAGATTTGAGGGATGTCCTAAGGCAATCGTCTTACGGTTTTTACTAAATATAGATTCACTATTTGAATGCATATTATATATTTGATTATCTTAAACTCATTTACTAAATGTCCATAATACAATTCATAGCATGAGAGAAATTATGATTGGATCACAACTAGTGATTATCTCTATATGTGCAATTATGAATGTATTAGAATTTCCCTAGTCATCGAATTGATGCATTCGAACATCATCAATTCTGTAAGACTAGCACGAGTTATACTCCTTGATTCGCCAAGCAGCTATTTTCTCACTGGCTGAAGACATTGGGATATCGAGAGTTAAATGCGAATGTTATTTATGGTAACTAGTTTATTGGAGTGACTCGTTGTAAAATTTCATATGGTTATCTATTGAGTCACATGCACTAACGAGTCTCTAAAAGACGTAAAATAAGTTAAAGTATAGGATTCTTAGATCAAAAGATAAATATTTAGTTGGATCATACATAAGATACATATGAAATATTTGTCAAGATGGAAGTATAGATAGGCTACATCTCTTATGGTAGAGTTGAACCATATTCGGTTTAATCATGAATTAGTCATTAACCAACTTAGTTTAGTTGTAAACCAAACCAAGGAGTTAATGAGCTAATTTTTTGTTAAGGGATAATGGGTTGAATTTGAGCTATCTATTCTAACTCATTAAAGAAGATTATATATAGATATAATTGGGACAGAATTAGTAACAAGTTTCATTATTTGATTGATTGGCTTTTGGAAATCCAATCCTCCTCTCCCTCTCCTCTCTCTCCCTTCCCTAATAAGTGGGTGATCCCTCTTGTTGCTGTGACCACCACAAGGGAGAAATTCTCTCTCGGCGTAGATACGAATAGAGGCGAGGTTCGACAACATCGCTACGGTTGATGCTCTTTTCGTTATAGGTCATCCGTAAGATATACCTAGTGTAAATTTACTTTCCTTAAAATTTTAATTATATGATCATATTTGACAATATCCTTGTATGTGTGTGGTGTGTGTGATGTAATAATTAGAAATTATTATTATTTTATTTTCCATTACACATGTTTACGAAACGTGTTCTAGCACGCACCCGCATTTGGCATATCCCAACAGTGGTATCAGAGTCAGATGGTGCTTTGACATGAACATAAAATTATTTTACAGTTTGTAATTAGTGTTGTAATTAATTTTAGAATTTTTCTAGAATTATTAAGATTTTTTCTATTTTTTGAAGTTTCCTAAATTGTTAGGAAATTCTATTTTTAAAAAGTTTCTGATATAATTTTAGAAAATTAAATTTAGAAATATTATGTTAATTTATAAATTATCATTTCTAGAATTTTCTTAAATTTTAAAAAATATTCTATTTTTGAGAAAATTTCTAATTTGTTAGGTAATACTAAATATGAAAAGATTCTGAAATTTAAAAAAAATCCAGATTTGAGATATCTAAATTTAATTATAGAATTATTTTTTTCTGAAATCTTCAGATTTATTAAAATATTCTATTTTTGGAAAGTTTCCTAAATTGTTAGAAAATACCAAATTTGGAAAGATTTAAAAAATATTAAAAATTTAAATTTGAGATATTCTAAATTTAATTATAGAATTATTTTTTATGAAATTTTCAGATTTATTAAAATATTCTATTTTTGAAAAGTTTTCCAAATTGTTAGGAAATACCAAATTTAAAAAGATTTAAAAAATTCAAAAAAAAAATTAAATTTGAATTATTCTATAATAAATTAAGAAATATTAATATTTATTTCTTGAATTGTTAGGAAATTAATTTGAAAATTTATTTCTAAAATAATTAAAATTTTTTGATTGATAGAAATTCTAGATGAAATATATTAATTAAATTTAAAATTTTGTTTCCTAATTTGATTAGATTAATCTTGATTTATTAAAATCAGATTTATAACATATTTTTATTTCTAAAAATAGAATTATAACATATGTAAATTTATGTTATATTTATACATATTGTATATCATGTAGATGCATTAATTATGACTTAATTAGATTTTGGAATGCGTGTGATGCGATTAGGTCTTACCATATATGTGATGTGTTATGCTATGGTATGCATGCGATGTGTCATATCATCATTTATGTCATACATGCGATGTGTCATGTCATCATTTATGCCATGCATGTAATGCCATGTAGATAAAATATTTGCATGATGTAGATGAGACCAAATTCTTTACCCAATATTAAAATTTACACTTAGAGCTGTCAGACGGGCCAACCCATGGCAGAGCGGGTCGTCCCAACCATTTGGCGGGGTGGGGCGGGCCAACCCGTCAACTTAGCGGGTTGGGAAATTTCCAACCCAACCTAATCTAAGGCGGGTCGCGGGTTTGGCGGGCCAACCCGCTGGCCCATCAAAATTTTAAAAAAATTAAAAAAATGTTTCATATCTTCCAAGTTTTACTTCGGAAAGGTTTCATCAATCAAATGTATCTATAAATATGTATTTTAAATATAAATTGACACCAATGAATATTTTTGTTGGATGAAAAGTACTCTTTTTATTTCAAAATTATAATAAAAAAAGATAATAAATTGACATAAAACCTTACTTACATGTGTTTCTCAACCCGCGGGCCAACCCAAGCCCATAGCGGGCTGACCCGCGCAGGTCGCGGGCCTAGGCGGGTTGGCCCGTCGCGGGCTTGAGTTGATAAAATTTTAACCCAACCCGCTTAAATTGTTTGGCGGGGTGGGCCAACCCGATGGGCCCAACCTAAATTGACAGCTCCACTTGGCTTGTCATTGTAACTTTGGTCATATATGTGCATGGGTGATCCATAAATCTGGCCATAAATTTCTAGCAGCAAGTTCTCCGGTCATGAGTTAATAGAGGGGTAACTAGTTTTGGGAGGTAGTTCATGCATAAATTTAATCCAATTAGAATATGGAAGATTTAGGGTTACCTAATCTAATTGGATTGTGGAATGGTTAAAGTTAATTGAAGGATTAAACCTAATCTAATGAAGATGATGTATTAATTAGGGTTAAATTGGCTTAACTTTAGTTTAGGTGGTAAATTATATTAGTAAGACCTAAACATTAATTTAGGATTTATCAATGATCATATTTGATTAGAGCTACCCTAAATAGGTTTGGAGATTTAATTTAGCTATTTAATTCATATGTAATTAGCTAAATTTATATGTCATGTAATTTCAGGACTTTGATTTGAGACAAGCATCTTGACGTGGGAGTTATCTGACATGAGCTACATTTAAGGCAGGTATTTCTTCCTTGACCTCAGTAGTTCATTTACCTTAGTGCATGGATTTAGTTGGCTTATTAGGTTACTTTACGTTAGCTCTACTCATATTTTATTTTAGTTTCATACTTATATGCTTGATTTTTTAGACGATCTCTTTATTATCTATATAGTATCACTGCTTGATATTCATATTCTGTAGGATACACATGTGAATGGTGTGGATGATAGGAATTTGCATTAAGATGGTTTATATATAGTAGCGTACACACGTGTTTGGTGTATACTATACGAGTTATCATGCAGATTATGCATATATTAGTGTGCACACATGTATAGGTGTTGCTACGTATTATAGATATTGTTGATAGACACTTGTTGGGTCTTTTCATATATATAGATATATGTGATTGATGGATCATGTTTTCTGTGCATACTTGTGTTGTATGTACGTACATGTATGGTGTATACTATTGAAAGTATTTTATTGATTATAATTATGTTGTATGTATGTATATGTTTAGTATGTACTATTGGAAGTATATTGTTCATTATACCTACGTCGTGTGTGCATGTGTGTCTAGTGTGTGCTATGGAGGTATCACATTGATTATACCTATGTTGTGTGTGCTCATGTGCATGTTGTGTGTGCTCATGTGCATATTGTGTGTGCACGTGTGTATGGTGTATTATTGATGGTATCATGATGATTATACCTATGTTGTGTATGTACACGTGTCAGGTGTATACTATAGGTGTTGTTACTTGTTGTATATGTTATTTAGTAGACACCTATTGGATCTTATCATGCATATAGGTATATGTGATTGGTAGATCATGTTTCTAGATATATCTAGGTCTATCGTACTAGGTATGATAGTGTATCATTGCATAGCACGTGTGTCTGGTGTGTACTATTGGGGGAGATCATGTTAATTATACCTATAGTGAGTATGCACATGTATCTAGTATGTATTATTGGATGTATTATGTTAATTATACATATATTGTATGTGCACATGTATCTGATGTCTACATTTAGAGGTATCATGTTGATTATACCTATGTGGTATATGCACATGTGTCCAACATGTTTTACTAGAAGTATCTTGATGATTATACCTATGTTATGAGTGCACACGTGTTTATCGTGTGTTTGTGTGTTTGGTGTGTATTATTGGAAGTATCATGTTGATTATACCTATGTTGTTGTGTGCACACAAGTTTAGTATGTGCTATAGGTGTTGCTACTTACTGTATATATTGTCTGGTGGACACCTATTGGATCTCTTCATACATATAGATATATGTGAGTGTTAGATCATGTTCTAAATATACCGATGTTTATCATGATAGGTATGATTATGTACCATTGCATAGAATTCATATACTCTTGTTGATATAGTTGGTTACTATGTAGTAACACTATACTATGTCGTTGCATGTATCTTATCGGCCAGGGCTCCCACTCGTTGTAGGTTAAGGTCAGAGCCACTCGACAATGATTGTTATACATATGGGCTTGTATGTATCCTATCGGCCAGGGCTCCCACCCATTGTAGGTTGAGGTCAGAGCCAATCGATAGTAATCATTATACATCTGGATTTGCATGAATCCTATCGACCAGGGCTCCCTCTTATTGTAGGTTCAGAAAAGTCGATAGTGGTTGTTATACCTTAGGCTACCCACGGGTTATATGTGGTAGAGTGATCTCGCATAGCCTGTAGCTAGATAGCTACATCTTGTCTGCCCACTAGTTATTTGTGGTAGAGTGATATCACGCAGACAGAGACCTAACATTTCAAATTACCTACGGGTTATCTGTAGTAGAGTGATATTGTGCAGTTCTTAGCTAGATAGCTAGATGTCTTGGTTATTTGTATTGCTTGTGGTGGAGCGTTGCACCCACATATGATGTATTGATGTGGTGGAGTGTTGCTCCCACATGTATTATATTATTTGTGGTAGAGCATTGCTCCTACATATGATGGTTTGCTTATATTGGAGGGTTGCTCCCACATGTGTTGTATTATTTATGGTGGAGCGCTGCTCCCATATATGATGGTTTGCTTATATTGGAATGTTGCCCCCACATATGATGTATTCTTGTGATAGAGCATTGCTCTCACATATGATGATTTGTTACTGTTATATGTACTGGCACATGCTTAGATTTTATGATACCCATGTTGATCATTATCTGGCTCTACTAATTGCATTATTTACAGTTGAGTAGGTTGCTTATATTGTAGATACATGTTGCATATATTTGAGATCTTGCCATGATTCATACATGTGCATTTATTATACACGTATATACTGTCATATATATTGCACAGGTGATATAAGCAGATCTGTTGTTGATTCCTAGTGAATTACTAATCGTTATACTATGTGTGTTAGACCAGTACTGATATGTGTGATTATCATGTCATATATGATCATGTTCTTATTTCCGTACTGAGATTGTATACTTTGATTGTCTTACATATGTATCCATGCACTATTATTTATTTATTACCTGTTAGTCACCCAGACTTGCCGCCCCTTTTACTGGTTTCCTTTCGCCAGGGAGTAGGTAGAGGATTTATAGAGTTGCTTAGAGGATCCTGGCTACTAGTCCCACGTCACATCTGAGATCAATTTTTCATGCTATTTTTGTACTACGCTATTTATACTATGTATTTAGGCTTGGTTTTATAATAATTTGTTTTGCTCTTGGGTTTTGAGCCTTGTGGCAACTTTTATTCATTTTTTGGGTTTTATTATGGTGTAAGTCATGCCGACATACAGTCTATCTATTATCTTGCATGGTTTGTGTTTGTACCAGCCATGTAGACTGAGTAGCATTATTATCTTCCACTGTATTTTTGTTTCAGTCATGTGAGCTGCTTATATAACTACGTTGTTGTGATTATTTTCAACCGTGTGAGCTGTATATACAACTGTGTGGTTGTGATTATTTTCCAGCCATGTGGGTTATCATTATCATACTTATACAACCATATGACTATGCACCCAGGTTTCATATATTTTCATAAGAGGAGAGATGATGTCCGTTTATCGGGTAGGTACTCCCTCGGGGTGTGACTAGACCCGACCCCGGGACGGGTCTGGCCCGGACCCAGCCCGGG
>JBBMJZ010000115.1:4628954-4645087 GCA_037833815.1 Zingiber zerumbet | reverse complement strand
TTTTTAATTAATATATTTTATATTTAAAAAATACCGAAACTATATCGGCACGGCACGATACGATACCGAAACCGTATTGTTCCGGTCTAGGACCGAAACCTCGGCACGGGTTGAAATTTTAAACTTTGAATCACACAGTTGGACAGCTTGCCAACCTTGATAGGTATATTTGACACTTTCCATACTGGACAGCGTTAAACTTTGATTCTTCACAAATATTCATCACTTAACACTCATAGGTCTCCAATTCACCTAACATTAGACGTCCATCAAAAATCACAAGCCAACAAACATACTTGTGTTTTCCACACTGTAATTTTAGTTACCTGGAGTGATTATCATTCCTCTTGAACGTCCCCTGTGTATACATTGACTTGCCATAAACATTGTTTGTCTATTTCACTGAAAATGCCTTCATATTTAATTTGCATGCTCTAATGATGTACTCATTCTGAGTTGTCCCCCCACACAGTGGTTTTCCAGGTATATATGATGTTGAGCATTTCATTAAGTCATTGAGATATGATGTTCGTATTGTACAACAACTTCCTGATGTGTCTTTAAAGGGGAAGATGAAGAAGATGAAAGCTTATCAGGTTTCTGAATATAACAAATTCTGTGATACTCATCACTTTTTGCTGGTTGCAAATATAAAGAAACTGAATTTTTGGTAACAAAAATTTATAGTGCTCTGTATTTTCAGATTCACCCACCAAGAGATGCTCCTCTTAGTTGGTACACTACATTTGCTTTGAAAAAGATGAAGGAATATGGTGCTATTTATCTCACTCCATTTTCTCATCGACTAGCAGAGGAGATTGATGATCCTGAACTCCAAAGATTGAGATGCCGAGTGAACTATCATGCACTTCGATTCAGGCCACATATAATGAAACTAAGTTCTGATATAGTAGATAATCTTCGTTCCCAAGGTCATTTTTTGTCTATACACCTTCGGTTTGAGATGGATATGCTTGCATTTGCTGGGTATGAAGTCTTTCCTTATAGCTCAATCATATTACAGATTCACGAACTTGCAAGCTAGCATTTCATTAATCATTATGCCAACCTTCATCATCATGCATCAGAAGATAGCACATATGGCAGATTTGTGAAATTCTAGTTAGATTTTGACAATGAATTGAACTACTCGAAGCCTAGGGTTAGTCTGTCACATCACATTGCAAAAATCAAGGTAGGGTTAGGTTTGGATGGCTTTGTTGCAATGGATCTAAAGGGAACTAAGAAGTATAGGATCAGTAGTAGGGTAGCCATGGAGTCTAATCTGATATACTAAGTTTGACGAGAGTTGTGAATTCTAGAGTTTTTTCATCACTTAATATATCCTCAAACTCAGTTCTTATAATGTATGAAATCCTCGACATGGCAAACATATTTGCTTAGTGCATTAATTTTGTTTTCACATCTATATCGTATTATCGTTATCATTAGCTGACCCTCCTGGTGGGATAAAACTTGGTTGTTGTTGTATCTATATCCTTATCATTGAAATGACATATCTGTTTTATCTCTTTGTTTCTCTTGTAACGTATCTGCCCAATTAATCAGAAATAAAAAAGCACAGACTAACAAAGTCGCAGATATCCTGAAGATTTTTGAGCTAGGACTCCAGCAGCAACTCTGTTGCTGGCAGAATAGTATTCCAATGTTTTGTGTTCCACCAGCAGTGTGTAATATGTGTTCATTGAACCAAGAAGCATATGGTGTCATCAAATAGTTGTATTTGACCTTTTCATGATCTTTTGGTTCTAAAAATATTCCAGTATTGTCTTCACAAAGATCAGATCTTGTTTGGGTGAAGTAACACAGGATTGAGACCCTAACAACATGAGATTTAGCATCCAATGGCAGTCCATCACATCATTGATATTTTGTACCAGCCTTGGCCTTGCAAAACCAACATATTATCTGTTACAGATTTGATTAGCGTGGTGTTAACTATTGGCAGTCTAAAACAATCTGTTCATCCGTACCCTTACAAATATAGAATTTGATCTGAAGACATGCTCATATGAATATTATGAATGGAGTTTGGCATGATTGTGTTAGCAATTTTAACATAAAAGAGTCTAGGATGCTTCTTTTATTATCTTGAGCATTCAAGGACAGCTTTTTGTGTTCTGCATTTGTAAAAGCCCTTTGCTGATTTGGATCCACATATATTCAAAGGATCTAATCCCAGTTGAAGCGACAATGATTTTCTACCTATGCAAAATTAAAGTTTGTTTGGTGCTTTTTTCCCCTGAACTCAAAACACCTAGTTCAGAAATGAATAATCTACTCTTGTAGGTGTTTCGATATATTTACTCCTGAAGAGCAGGAAATTTTGAAGAAGTACCGTAAAAATAACTTTGCAGAGAAGGAACTTGTTTACAGAGAGAGGCTGCTTATTGGGAAGTGCCCATTAACTCCAGAAGAGGTATTGATTAGTTAGTTCAACTTGTTCATCAAAACAGTGGATTGCATTCTTAATTTTCCATTATAGTTGACAGTTTGCAGATAAGAAGCAATATACATTTTATCACCTGCATTATACAAATTGGAACCATAGCTTGCAAAATGCAAAGTCCGTTTATCGCTAGCTACCATTGTGATCTAGCTATCAATCCACATCTTTCTCCAAAGAAAGTTTTATTTGCCTGCTTACTTCATTCTATTGCAAGTTGTTGACAATACATAGGTTTCTCCCAATTTTATAGGATTTATATCATCCTTTATCTTATTTATGCCAGACTATGGAATATTCTCTGGAGTCAGCTTCAACTCTATGATTGTCATTCCCAATGAACAAATAATTTGATCCTCATGGAGCTTAAGTTCTTAAAGTGTTAATGTGATCAATGGATATATTGTCTTTGATGACCTAAAAGTTCCAGATGCTCTCAAATACTCAATACCTTATTGTGTTATGCTCTGTGTATTCATTATGTGCTCTGTGTATTCATTACTTTCCCTCTGGTTTCCGAGTCTTAAAGTCCCTCTCTTTAGTGTATTAATTATTTTACCATCTTTCTGTCATCCTTGCATCCTGCTTATTGTTTTCAACTTGTTCCTAACAAAAAAAATCCACTTCCAGCTTGTTTGGCCTTGTTTTGCTACTTTCTTTATTTCTTCATAGAGATTTTAAGAGTAAATTTGTAAATTAAATTCTGAAAAACAATGGTGATTATTGCACTGCATTCTTCTCAGATAATATTGGATGATTAGTAGTGATGAAATAATTCCTAGTTCTTGTTGAGCAGGTTGGAATCATCTTGCACTCTATGGGATTTGACAACTCCACACGGATCTACATTGCTGCAGGTGATATTTTTGGTGGTGACCGCTTCATGAAACCATTCAGGTCTATGTTTACTCGGCTTGAAAATCACAACACAGTTGGGCCATCTGAAAAGCTTGAAGAGAATGCAAGAGGACTGGTTGGTTCAGCTGTGGATTACATGGTTTGTCTTCTGTCTGATATTTTCATGCCAACATATGACGGCCCAAGCAACTTTGCAAATAACCTCATGGGGCATCGCCTATACTATGGTTTCCGTACCACAATCCAACCGAACAGAAAAGCTCTAGCTCCTATTTTCATGGACAGAGAGGAAGGGCACACTTCCAATTTAGAGGAACGCATCAGGCAGGTCATGTTCAATTCTAAGTTTGGTGGGCCTCACAAACGTGTACGGCCTGAATCCTTCTATACAAATTCATGGCCCGAGTGCTTCTGCCAAATCTCTCCAAAAAATCCGGCCGATAAGTGTCCACCTAATAACACAATGGAAGTTCTAGAAAGGCAGCTGCAAAATGAAGGTGATGATTCAGAATCAGAAATCTTGACCAACAAGTCAGATGGTTCAGATTCGACAGGAATTTAATCTTTTTAATCTGTAGCTTATCAAGAGGAGATCAAAAATGGTTCTTCAGATATTCTTTTACATTTTAACTTGGATGCAATGGTTTTGGGTCATCCTGTAACACATGACTCTTATCACCTCATTTTTCTCCCGTATGATCAATATTCATGAGCCTAGTTTGCATGGTAGTATTCTTGAGGCAAAACTTTTCAACCATGAATATATTCCATTTCTGTTGCAGTAAACAATGTACACAGAATCATTTGGTCTTCTTCTCTATCAATTGATGCTTCATATGCAGGCCTCAAATAGTTCCCAGTGGCCAGTTGAGGTTATTCATCAGCGGAAAGCTATTTCTGGAATCAGTAAAGACTGTAAAATTCTTGGTACGTTTCTTCTGACGCAATGTTTCTATGACTTGTTACATGACTCTTGAAAGCTATAGCTCTGGAATGCCTAGCAATTAATCTACTGTATACCATCGTTATCACTGATAGCCATTTTTGCTATGGGTTTGTATCTTCATACATTTCATTGGCCAAGACCATTTAAATTGAGATAACTATAATAAATGTTTGGGCTTTTCACCTACATCTACATCTGCATATAGTTTCGCTGCCATTTCTTTAATTATTTGTGATTGCAATTCTCTCAGCATAACTTGCATCTATGGTCCCAGAAATATTTTACACATTACTTTATGCGAAATAAATGGACCTTCCATTCAATTTATGTCTTCTAGAACAATTACTTGGAACACTTCTGTTTGTCTCAATCTCCCAAGTAAGAATTTTGAATTACGTGGAGGTAGTCTCCATCTTTTGTTCACCTAAAACGCTCGAATCTTGCCAAATATTCTCAGCGAAGAAAAAATGGGAAAGGCAAAGCTACTAGTCCAAGCATAGGAAGGATAGTCCACGCGATGATTAAGTGTATAATGAACTTCCTAACTCTTATAGCGCAGAAATTTACATGAAATTTAATTCAGCAGCATATCTAAAATTCTCTTTCATTGTTTTTACCTCTTTATAACTTTTTCTCTTTAATTTTTATTGAAATTTTCTTCTCTTATCATTCTTTTTGTTTAATGGTAAATTATCCAAGAAACACGGTAGCCATCATCAGACTATTGCCTAACAATTTCTTATCCTCGTGTTGAAAATTCAAACAGATTGAATAGAACAAGGTATGAATGCTTTCTCCAGGAAAATTGCCAATCTCCGAGGTTCCGGTCAAAAACAATGAAGGCTTGTTCGAGGAAGAAATTGTCACTTCTGTGAGTTCACTCGGAAACTACAATAAAACGTCTCTCTCTCACTCCAAAAATATATACATAAATAGTTAAAAACAGTGGAAAAAAAACAAATATATTTGATAGAATAAAAAAAATGTTAACCAATGAAGTGCAATATGTTTCCAATCCTTGGATGCATTTCCCTCAAGTTAATCATTTATCCAATTTTCCCAAGTTCACCCATCAATTTTGATCGAGTCCCACAACCGATTCAGTCTAAAAAGCAAACGCAACAAAAGTTGAAGAAAAAGACAAAGACTAGAGAAAAAGGCTCAAAGTTTATATAATTATATATATAAGCTTTTTTATTATTATTATTTTTACCATGTCATGTGAGAAAAATATGAGAGAGGACATGATCTGAGCATTTTTGTACAAGAAGGGCCGTGACCAAATTTATTAATTAGAAGGGGCTTATCTGAATATCTGTCCCGAAACAACGACCAAGTTGCCGCTCGTCAATTTTATCATCATTTTATTTATCTATTTGTTTATTTATTTTTTTGTAATTATCATCTTCTCAAGCTTCTTATTCCTCCAACTCAAGTCGATGGTTCTTTTCTTCCTCCTCTTCCTCTCTCTGAAGCCACAAAGTCCAAAAGGAGGTCGCTTTAAGCTGCTTCGAAGAATTTTGCGTCTGCTAATTTTCTATCGCAACCCACCGAATGGCTGTGAGTCCCTCTCTTTCTCTTGTTTTCTTTGGGAACAAGTTTGCTGAATTATGGCATCGCAGCTGAATCAATTACGCGAAGATCTCTCACTTTGTTCGTCTTCATGAATTGGTTAACCTGAGAAATAGTTCGGCTCAATTGCCCTTTTCTGTTTCTCATAAATGTTAGCTTTGCTGAATTATATAGTGGGATCTCTGCAAACTGCTCGATTAATTTCCAAACTGGAATTTGATTTTCTCTCTCTCTCTTTACTGGTTCATACGTCGATCGTAGCTCGTCATCAATTTAATCATCACTTAGAATTAATGGATGGCTGATGGGTCTTTTTGGATGCAGAAACAGGAGAAAGACACAAAAGTAGGCAACTGGGCCACTGCTGAAAGTGTCCCTCGTACACAGTTCTTCGACCAAGCTCGGGGGAAAGTTGGAGGGATAACTCCAACGAACCGAAACGGTCAATCTTTTGTCGAAGAAAGACAGCTTAGGCCTAATCCTGATGCTGCCAAGACTGAAGACTCCAAGCTAAGAAGAGGCAGTGGAAATTCTCGTCGAACTGATAGACCTTCAGTGTGCAGTGAAGACGTTGTTCGTAAATCCTCAACAAATCCACGTCGTCAGAGAAATGAAGATCCAGAGAAATATAATGACGACAAGCAAAGATCGACAAGATCCAACGACAGCAACCGTGAGAGTAAACCTGCTGAAAGAGCTGCGAGAAATCCTACATCAGACAGGAGGTTGGCATCGGAAGGTACTCCTGGAAGAATTAGATCAAAGGCCAATACAACAGTAAGATATTCTTTAGAACTTTATTATGAAGTTGCATGTTTGATCGAGTTGATTTCAGTTGTTGCCTGCCAACTGAAATACCCTAAACTGGTAAGATTTCACTGTCAACCTCTTCATCGATAAGTCATGTTCAAACATTGTGCAAGGCTTG
Source organism: Zingiber zerumbet (assembly GCA_037833815.1). Taxonomy (NCBI): domain Eukaryota; kingdom Viridiplantae; phylum Streptophyta; class Magnoliopsida; order Zingiberales; family Zingiberaceae; genus Zingiber; species Zingiber zerumbet. The sequence continues at coordinate 4,638,316 of JBBMJZ010000115.1, read as the reverse complement.
TAAATGACATGAGGGTAAAATGGCATGATTTCCAATTTGGAAGAGAAAAAACAGTTATGCTAATGGTGCTTATCTGGATGGCAGCCTTCTCATGATGATGTAGCAGTGCCACCTTTTGCTGGGTGGGATGAGAATGATCCGGCATCCGGTGAGAAGTACACTGGCATCTTCAAGTTGATAGCTGAAAATCGAAGAACTCCAGGAACCCCGTATCAGCCACCGGAGCGAAACATTCAACCGGAAACTTCTACAGAAGCTCAGGTCATCACCACAACATATTTCCTTAACAAGTTGCTGCAGAGACTAGTTTACAATCATATTTGTAGTGGAGACTGCGAATCTTTACAATGAGAAACCTCAAATGCAGCAGCTAGATGTGCTGCAGTAATAGTTGCATTTGACTAGTAGTTGTTGCACATCATAACTGTCCTGATTGTAGGAGGAATCAGGCTTACAGAGGCTTCACTTTCTGCAATTGAAGCTTTATGAACTCTACCATTTTCCCGCAATGGTTTGATATTCACTACAAAGAAAATGTATTGCAATATCGGTCATAGTTTGACGAATATCTTTTTTCTTGTTGCAGAGATGCGGGTGCCTAAGCTGGTTCTCAAAGTGAAACTGGATATGAGAGTCTCTGAAGTTTAAGACTAAAGCCCCTTTTAAACAGCTTCGTTTTCGAAGTTCTCTTCATAGCTTTATTATGATGAATATTTCTTGTGTGTTCCGTATATATATTTTGTATCATGACCGATTCTACACATTCTTGTAGTTATACTATCAATTATGGAAAAGACTGGTTATCAAAATGAAGAAAGATATGTTGCAGATGTGTCTGATGTATTTCTTCTTTAGTACTCTTGTGAATGTGCCAATGCTGAATCAAAAACTTGATTAATTTGTCTAATCGTTTTACAGTTGTATATGCACATACATAATGACTCGAAATATTCGAGGAACAAGCTTTTCTCTAAAGCATGCATATCCATTTAACCAGTATCACTACAAAATTACAGAAAGTCTTTGATCCCAACTATACATGTGTTCTTAGTTACCAAGTTCTCACAGTGAAAAAGCAAAGTGCAAGAAGATTGAAAGTTGTAGATGCCATACTTTCTATTTAAGTTTGCTGCAGTGGCAAGTGTGGTATAGAATTCCAGTCCAGTACTTTTTTTTTAATTTCTATTTTGTATTTCTCTTAAATTGTGTGCACCACGTGTATATTCTCAATTACTAGAGCATTTCATATACTTCAGCTGTCTTTCTGGATTGGGCCATATTCTATCAGTTCGGCCCACTAGTTGTATTTACTAGTAACCAAGTAATTTAACATTTTGGTCTATAAAAAATATTGGGGAAAAATAAGATGCCCTATTTTTTTTTTTGAAATACTCAAATGACACCCCATACTACGTAAAATCATACAAATGCTAGCGTGTTGTATGCACACTCCCACCTATTTTTCATCGGAGTTGTTACAAAACTGTAGCTGTTACAAGTGAACAATAAACTGTATTATAGCAACTAAGATTCCGTAACTGTTACAAATATATTATAATTATTCAATTAATTGTCAAATTACTTGGAACATATGAGTTTCTCTGTTAATATTTTGTTTAGTAGTATTACAAAGATGTTTGATACGAAAAATATATTCCAAATATAGAGTCTATTTCTTAATTATCTCATCATGTTGAAGGATATATAATAACTATTCAATTACTCATGAAATCACTTGGAACATATAACATGCACACAATAAAAAGTTTTCATTTTAGGATTTAAAATTTAGGTTTTCTAAGCAGGCAATTTATCTATGGAATTGTGACTCTTCTCCCAATTAAAAAAAAATCAATTCTTAACTCCTCTTATAGTTGTAGCAATTGTGAGTTCGTAGATACTGTAACATTGTAGTTATAATAGTTACGTACAGTTTCATAGCTAATATAACTGTAACAACCGTTATAGCAACTATGAACCTGTAGCTGCTACAATTATAATTTTATAGTAGCTACGGGAATGTAACTGTTACAATGTGATACAATTTAGACGAGAAAAAAGATAGTATTATGCGTGTAAGATGCATGCATGTGTTAGAGGGCATCTATGTTATTTTATAGGGCTAGGACACTCTTTTAATAAAAATTAAAATGGGATACTACTTTGATGATTAGGAAAATGAGGGAAGCTCCTATGATTTTTACCCAAAAATATTAATAACATTTTGATATTAATAAAATTTTAGATTATTTTTTAAAAGTATTAAATTAGAGGAGATATTAAATTAATAAAATACTTTTTCTTGATTAAAATTAGAATTCTCATATTTTAGAGGATGAACGATGCCCTCATCTATTGCCATTAGTAAACTAAGAAGCCCCGAGGCTTGATGTGATGGACATATCATCATTAGTAAACCGAGAAGCCTCGGGCCTATATGCGATGGTAAGAAATTTGGCGGACTCTTATGCAATGAGGGTTCGATTATCTCCTAGTGCGTATCATATGTTTGGAGTGCTCGAATCATTCGTGATACTGGGTCGTCTATTAGAATCCATCTATGCTTATCGAATGTACCTAATAAAAAATTTCCATTAGACCAAACCTGTCACCTTTAAAATTAATCATTTCAAAGAGTTGAATATATATATTAATCAATATATATTTTTGTTTCATCAAGTTAGGGCGGGGGTTGCAATAATCTGAAGTAATAAGAGGTAAAATGAAAAAATAAATAACGTGGGGACAAAAAATAGATAGTGAAAAAGAAAATGCCAGGAAATGGGCAGGTGGTGGTGCTTCCATCCAAGTTCCGTTCCATGAATCAGGACCGTTGGTTAATTCATGAATAGATTAAAGGAGTGGCCATTGGTTGCGGAGAGGGAGGAAAACGTGCCGTCGCAATCGCCTTTCTTCTCCGCTGCTCGAACATCCAGAATCAGTCACACATAAAGGAAAGGAGTCAAACTTTGCTACAGCTCTCTCTTCTCTTTAACGGCTATGGACTTCCATCGAAACATCGTCGACAAGTGAGATCTTCTTACCAATCTTTTGTAATAAAGAATCGTCAGATTCTGATGGTTTCTTCCTGAATCCATCCTGTTTAATTTCTTCCCCTGCGACTGGAATGTATTATCTTGGCCATCCCTTGATCCGGTCTCATGATTTGCCATGTGTTTTTCTCTCTCTCATATTTTTCTTGATTTCGATTTGTGCACGTTTAATCCGGATGAATATTTTTTCCTAATCTAGTTATGTTCATAGAATCCATTAGCATTCTTGGCCTGATCTGAATCAGCTTGTTGTTTGATACAAAACCCTTGGATTTGCTTTACATATGTGGAATTTGTGACAGTGATGCGTGGCAATGGCAAGAAGATGAAACTTGCGTGTTCGGAGACTACCATCTTGGTTTGTTATTCATCTTCACTGCTCAAACATTTTTTCCTCCCTGAAAAAAATTAATATTTTGGACTTGTATTCTCAAATCCATAGGTCTGCATCAGAGATTTTGGGATGGAAACAACCAAAAAACTGATAGTTTGTCATATGCCATGCCGAATCAAACCCCCATTCCAAATTCCACTGGTCTTGGCTTAGACATATCGGATTTAAGAGGTACAATCTTCAGCTTTTGCCTCTAATTGTGACTGTCTCAAGCCTCTTGAACTGATAAAGGCCCTGACAGATAAGGCTAAGAAGAATCTCCGGGTAGAGATAGAGGAACCGCGATTGAAGAGACGTCGGGCCTTATTTACTTGTGATGCTGATGCATATGCAGTTAGTTCTAAGGCCATTTTCTCAATTCTTATCATATTCCATTTAGACCAATGGAATCAACCCGCTTTGATTTTAATGTTCAGGAGAACTCAGCTCCAATGGATACTTGGTCAGGAAATTTAGACTGGAATCCAACAAGTTCAGGTTTTCATTGGTTTTATTCCTTGAATGATTTGGTTCACTGATGCAGACATGGATTATGATACAGCTAATTCTAATCAGAGAATTTGTGCTAGATGAAGGCTTTCTGTTCAGCAATGAAGTCTTGGATCAACCATTGGATGAGTGGCTGGACAACTATTTAAATGATAGTGAGATGTATTGCTGCTCTACTGAATCATCTTTTCTTTTACATGTTTTTCTCTTCTTTTTTCATAACCTGATTGTGCATTTCTTGGTAGGTCATCCAGTAAAAGCGAACAAACTAAATCAATGATCGATGTTTCAGGTTAGTAGAGAACTAATTGGTGTCTATTCAGAATCCTGATGCTGTTGTCCACATATATTTGACAGTATCATTTGTTCTTTATAGATTTCCTCAATGGAGAACCTGATACAGTGGCCACTGCCTTTGCAAAACCCATCAAATCTGCTACTCTTAAGATTTCCAGAGGTATTTTTGTAGCATTGTTAATCCTCCTAGTTCGATTCAAGGCTTGGTGTTGAATATAGTGATATATGTTTAGTCCCACATTGGAAAGAATGAAGATGTTTAATGGGCTTATTAAAGGATGTGCATCAAGTGTGTTGTATTTGATTGGTGACCTTGGTGACCAAGTGGAGCATATTAATATATATAATATATATATATATATGTCAAAGATGGGCACTTGGGCATGAGATATCATTAATTAAGATTCGAAATTGAAATCGCTTAATTTTGAATTCTACATTAATTTTATCTGGGTGAATGGATGTGACAGTTATCGTGTCCATTCATGAATAGGTGTCTTCACATCCTTTCCCAAAGGTTGCATTGTACATTATAAATACATCCTTTTAACATCTTCTCTGTAATCACTTTTCTCTAATTTATCTTGGGGGGATCTATAGAATTGCTGTCTATAGATTTTATTTTGTTTGAGTATCCTGGAGGGAATTTGTCACTAAATCCAGCAGCAACTTAGTGGGGGCAAAATTTCCTTAAGGAAAGTGATTCACGCTCAAACAAAGTTTCATCCTCCATTGCTTCTAACACTTGGTTAATATGTTTCTGTGCTTGAACCTCTTCGAATCTATGATCATTTTCTTGTTATGCATTTCTTTTCAGGTGTAATATCCCCTACGAATTATAGAACAAGGTTAACTTCCTCTGTTGCCATTCCCTTTACCTTCATCAAACCATGCGAAGCTAGAGGACACTCGACTTTGGAAGACATAAACCAACGGATTCATGCTCCACCAATAAAACCAAGAATTGAGATGCACAATGACACTGCTGTCAGATATTCAACTTCGCCTTTTTCCGGGAAGCCTGTGATTGTGAAGACCAAGATTCTAACTGAAGGGGGGAAAGGAAGCATTACAGTTCTAAGAACCAAAGGCTGAATAGATAGATGACCTCTCCCTTTTTTCGAAGATAGCACTGTGCACATTGAATCTTTTTAGTTTTACTGCTTATTTACAGTGGGAAATATTAGAATTTCAAGGGCTATTCTCATTCGATCCCATCTGTTTGATTGGTCAAGATTTGTGTACTTAGGACTTGTAATTTTTCTTTAGAGGCAAAATGAGGATGACCCTGGAGTTTGTTCAACAGGGTTTCTATTGGGGATAATCCAAAATGCTCAAATTGTAGACGGTCTTTCTTTGGTTCATCCATCCGGTAAATTTGGAAGCGCAAGCAACCCGACACCCGCAACAAGACTTTCTAGGAATCAATTACGTTTGGTAATGATCCTTGATGAGAATTGACTCTGAATGCTCTTGTTTGTCTAGGAATCAATCACATTTGGTAATGACCTTTGCTGAGAATTGATCCGGATGTTCTTGCTCGGCCTTGCCACTCTCGTAATTTAATATTCTTTTCTTTAAAAAAAATAAAATCTCATTATTTTTTTATACTTTTTATTCCATCTCAATCAAAAAATTATAGACACAACACTTTCAAAAAAACTTTAACAATTTGATTAAAATGATTTAAATTTAATTAAAATATTTTTTTGACATTGTTAAAATTACCATAATATTGCTATAGCAACTATTACATAGTTGCTATTAGAGCATTAGTTGCTATAATATTTTAACAATAATATTACGATTATTGTAAGCATGTTAAAGTGTTTTTTATTAAAATTAAATAATTTTAAATAAGTTGGTAAAAAAATTATATGTATAATTTTTTTAATGAAATTGAATCGATTTATTTTACACATTCTCTTATATTATTTTTTTTATTTTTAAAAATGCCCTTTCAAATTCTATTAATTAAGGGCGTTTTAAGTTTTTACCCCTTAAAATGTTCAAGAAACTAACTCCTTTCACTTTTTGGACCGTACAATATGTTTTTATAATTGTTTTTTTACCTTTTTAAATTATGTTCTTTTTCTTACATGCTCCCTGTTGTTATTCATCAAAACTATTCTTAGATTTTTTATAAGAACGGATGAAATAGTCGATAAAATATAAAGATGGATAGATGTGACTGTCAATATGTAGAAAAGTGAAACAAATAGATTGATACGTTATGACATATGATTCTGTTCGAATGAAGAAAACTGGAAAGTCGGGAATGAGGTGATCGCTGACGGGATGAAGACCTCGATCTTGCAAAACAAAACCAAAACCAGGGAAGGGGTCCCTGACATTGACCCTCTGACGCTTAAGTCAAAATCAGGAAAAGAATGAGTAATCCAGAAAAATAGAAAATCTTACCTTCCTCATACCTAACGTACCCCTTTTATACATTTTTCTATGATCGTTCATGTGCCCTTATTTAATGATATTAATTGCCAGAGGAAGACTTTTTTGTCTTGACTTACGTGCATGTAGTGTTCTTCTTTGCCTTGACTTCCTCATATTTACTGATAGACGGCGCGTTTTCTTTTACTTTCTTGTCTCCTCCTGTGTAATGTTGGCCCATGATGTCCATTTGTCACAGGTTTCCCGTCGACCGAATCCATCAGTCACAGGTTTGTCCATTTGTCAGTTGGCCCATGATGTCCATTCGTCTGACCGGCCTGGTCATCTGCTCGGCTACTCCTGATCCGCTCGACCCCTCTTTTGCCGACCAGGGTAACCAGACAGCCACCTTTGGCCCAGGCTCTTTCCGTAAGTCTGGACATTGACCGCCTTGACTTTGACCAACACCGTGTCAACTGACCCCTAACAAGTGGGATCTCCCTTATCACCACATCAATATAAAAAGTGATCATGTTCGAAAATGGAGATGGTGGTGAGTTAGGGATGTGGCCAAAAGGTAGACAAAGAGAAGACTTTACGTAGTCCTACAACACAAAAGCGTCAGTGCCGGGCCAAGAAGGGATTCCCAGCGTTGACCCTCCAATACTCAAGTCAGTCTCTAATGATCTCAAAGGAGGAAAAACTGTAGAAAAAGTGTGTAGGAAATGAAGTTGCGCATACCTCCTCCTATAGATGTGAACCCCCTTTTATAGTGTCATTGTAGTGTTCATATACACATCTCAATGCGTAGACACAATTTCCTACGTGTCATAAGAAAAGACAAGTCGAAAAGTGTCCCTGACACCATTCCTTAAGCAACCATGCAATTCTCTGATGTGACAGCCTGGGAGCTTCTAAAATACGATTGCATGCTGGACATGCTTTGCTGTCAGTGACACAAACTCTCAAAAGGATATGACAAGATATTTAGTGGGGTTATGCGCAGTTGACCGAAGTCTACTTGGCCGAAATGACCCTGCTCGGCAGTATCCTTAGGGTTTGTCGTCTCGTCTCTTTCCTTGCTTCCTGACTGTCGTTGGTTATCCCCATTTGATTGGACACGGAGCCCGGTTGGTGAGACCAGCTGCTGCTTAGCTTCCTTCATTGTCAGAGGGTAATATTGCCCGACCAGAGAATGCCTAACTTGCATGTCTCCTAAACTGGTGACATCCGCTTGGTCGTATGCTATCTGCTTGGCCATACCCAGTCGGCTAGGCCACACCTGGCCTGCTTGGCCGACTTGGATACCCCGCTTGACTTTGTCTCCCATGTAAGCTGATTTTCCTTATTTTGACCTATCTTTGGTGGGACCCCTCATCATTACCGGATCACAAGTCTCCTTCTCAAGTCTAGTTGAAAGAGGTTGCAAGTTTGATTGAATGGAAAATTGGTCTGGTCCGGAACTCCTTCTTCCCATAAGGATGTCCTGGGGCTTATAGCTGCTGTTCTGATGTTGATGCCTTTGGCTCCAGTGTTTATAACATTTGTACGGTTGTTGTCGTTGAACCCATACGATTTTATAGCCGTCATTCGACTGCAGATGGCGAAGACATACGGTTTTATAGTCGTCATTCGGTTGTTGATGACGAAGACACGCCGTTTTATAGCTGTCATTTGGCTATTGATGTCGAACCCATACGGTTTTATAGCTGTCGTTCGACTATAGATGGTGAAGACATATGGTTTTATAGCTGCTATTCGACTCTATCGCGTGCGACACTTAGCCAATTTTCTAGTTTCTTACCGATCTTTGCCTTTGACTATAATGCCTTCTAATTACCGCTGATGTCACCATAACTTCTCGAGAATCATTCAAATCTCCACCCATTAATGCAGAGCACGCTTAGCTATGCTCTGTAATCATGCTTTCTGTCACACCCCGAGGGTATATTTGTTCTCCAAGGTGGACGGTACCTCCTAGTGATAATATATGAAATAACTGATATCAAACCAATAAAAACCAACACAAGGATCGATGCAATATAAAATCACAACTCATAATAAACGTATGCGTATATGTATGCATGTACATGAGAATGTATTAAGTTTACCAAAAGAATAACCTTTGACACAAACATTCAATACAAAAAGGAAACACAACTACAAGCAGCGGAAAGTAAAGTAACACTCATATAGAAATCCAAACTCAGAAATCCGAACTCGAGTGGTGTTAGAGTGTATACTAAAAGTTTAGCTTTTTATAAACATTTATTTTGAAATAAAAAAATCACATTGGTCAAATGTCTACATTTATATGCTAAGTGTAGTTGTTTAATTAGTTTATATTGTAGATAATATGGTATGTGGTGTCACACACAGAAGATTATGTTATCAGTTCCTTATAAATTATAAACAGTCGCTCACGACCAAGATGGAAAGGAATAAACCATCGGAATGGTCGTTGTGTAGTTAGGTATTAGTTTATCTTAACTATTAATTACACTAGTATACTTAGAGTATATTGAGCAAGACCATTTGAGGTAGTTTCTTTTTATACTAACTAAATAAAAGAACATGACCTCAGTTATTATGGAAGTGTGTGCTCTTAATCCTTCTATAATGACAAGCACATATATTTAATATTTATTTCTTTAATTTATCAAAGGGTGAGATTTAGTTCGATAAATCAATAGGCCCGATAAGTTGGGAAATGATATTACTTATAGTGTGTGTTGTTGATT
>JBBMJZ010000115.1:4552879-4567822 GCA_037833815.1 Zingiber zerumbet | reverse complement strand
ACCTGAGCGAATCTCGATTACTTACCTTTTCTCCGAGATTCGAGAGTCCGGTGATGATTTCTTTAATTCTTGAGTGCAGATGCGCGACTGTCTCATCTTCCCCAAGTCGCAGGCTGGTGAGCTGATTGCGGAGTAAATCCCTTTTTGCGAGCTTGGCTTCGGACGTGCCTTCGTGCAGCTCAAGGAACTTCTCCCAAAGCTCCTTTACCGAGTCGTAGTTCCCGATCCGGTTGACTTCTTGTGGCAGGAGAACGCTTAGTAGATGGTACTCTGCTTTGTCGTTCGCCACGTAGTTGGCCTGCTCCTTTTTCGTCCATTGATATTTTTCTTTACCCTATGGAGCTACAAAACCAAATTCCATTATTAGAATTAACTTAAAATCTGTTGTAAAAAATACCTGCATTCGCTTTTTTCAGGTAGCGAAATCTCCTTCAAATTTCGGCGGGTAGATGCTTGGTCCGGCCATTATCTTTTCTTTGATTGGTGGTTAGTCCTCCTGAAGCGCCTTAGCTCTGATACCACTTGTTAGACCACTGGACTGACTAGAAGGGGGGTTGAATAACCTGCCAAATAAAAAAAAAAACCCTTTCTCGAACTCTTAAACTAACACTTGCAAAATAAAATAAGTAGAAAGTAAATCAGAAAAGAAGAGACACGTCGGGTTTTACTTGGTTACAACCGGGGAGATTGTTAATCCAAGGAAAGCGTTGCACTAACTATCTCCTTCAGGCGGAGAAGCCTCTTACAACGATGAAGTGCAGAAAACAGAAGCTCAACTCTAAATTAGAACGTACAAGTGTTGGAAATAAATTGTTTGGAGTTGTTTCAAAGCTTCTGGACCAAGGTTATATTTATAGTCTTGGTCGGGGCGCCCGAAAGGTTCCGGGCGCCCTGGGGGGATAAAACTTTATCCCTAACATTCAGATCACAGTTTGACTCAATCTGGTCAACTATCCAGGTTTGGGCACTCGGAAGCATTCCGGGCGCCTCGGGCTGTTCCGGCCACCCGGACCAGTAAAGTCAACTATGATTGACTTTTTCGTTTGGGACCTATACTCCGGTTCAGTTCGCTTCGGTCCGGGTCTTCAACTCAGGCTCCGCTAGATTGGGCGATCTCGGCTATTCAGAAAAGGACTCATCCGAACCCAAGTTCTGGTCCTCTCAAGTAGGCTTCCGCTTCGGCTTCTCGTCTCTCGGAATCACCGCGTGCTTCCTTTTCGTCCGCAAGCGTACTCATCCGCAGTCTTCATCCCTCAGTCGCACCCCATGCCGACCTTTTCGCTAGTTGCGTCTCTTGCTCCACGAGCAGTCTTCCGCTCCGGCTTCTCGTCCCTCGGAACCACCGCACGCTTCATTCTCGTCCGTCGGTGTACTCTTCCACAGCGCCTCATCCCTCGGACACACCACGTGTCATCCTTCTTGCTAGCTACGTCTTCCGCTCAACTCCCTGTGTTCCTAAGCTCCTAGACATTTAGACACAAGGTTAAAACAACACAGGACCTAACTTAACTTGTTGATCACACAAAAATAACCTTGGGGTTCCAACACAATGTTCATGGTAAGGAGATTTAAAAAGTTATTTAAAACTAATAAATTTAATCAAGAGCAGGATAAAAGAAGAAGAAGAAAGATAAGATGCTACCAGTACAATAAAAAAAAAGACATGTGAAGGACAACTTCCCTAAATTAAATTGCAAGGACAAGAGTAAGGACAAAAGACTAGTCTAGACAAAGCATCGAAATCTAAAGGTGATGTGGGACGAAACATCGTCCGAATAAGAGATCAAAGCCATCACCGGACTTGTGCTAGTGGCAAGTCACTAAGAGGAAGAAGACGAAGCAAGTTCATCCTCAATGAGCATTGAGAGCGTCGATGAAGAGGGAGCATCGTCCGAGGAAAACAACACTACAGAGGGAGCATCAGAAATTGACAAGGTAAGTCAGGTACGATCCCTACCTCCTGACTAATTATTTAAATATATAAAAATGTTGTCGAAGAGTTCCTGCAAATTAGAGATAGAAAAAAAAATTATTAAGAGAAAATGAAGAATTGAAATTAACTTTAACAACATCTTATCGACTTGAGGATTTTGACAAAATAAAAATAGAAAATGAAAAATTGAAAGAAGAAATTAAAAATAATGCATACTCACAAGTTAGAAAGTATAATGAACTAAATTAGCATTTTAGATACCGTAAGAGTCAAATTAGAAGAATATCACATAGATATATCTTTAAGAAATTTTTAATTAACTTAGTTGAAAGGAATTTATTTTAGGTTCCAAAGTCATGTTTAAATTAAAATTATCGTTTTGTGTATATTTTTTTTTGAAAGTTAGACTTAGGGTTTTCAGAAAGAAAATTAAATATTTAATTTTCTTTAAGAGGTTTTTTCTAGAAGTGCTTGTTATTCTAAGGCCTAGTGCCTCGCCACAACCTAGAAGTCAATTACTGAAATGAATGTTTAATTGACTACTTGTTAAAGCATTTAACTGTTATAAAATTATATATCTAATACTTTCAAATAATAAACTTTTTTAGAAATAAAATTTCATTACTCATCTGTTAAATTGGTCTTGCAATGTTATTTTTTGTAAAATTTATTTTTCTGAGGAACTTTATCATTTTCGAGAATTTTTTAAAACTTAAATTTTTTTATTTTTCCAAAAATGGTTTATAAATTGAAAAATCTCTATTTTCAAAACTTAAAAAATTTTGATTTTATTCCTTAGACTTTGCATAGATTACCCAATTCTAATGTGATCAAAGGGGGAGAACTAGAGGTTACGTCTAGGGGAAGGGTATAATTTTTTTTATACATGTTTTTCTTATATGCAAAAAATGAACTTGCTATTTCTATTACTATTTGTTTCTTGGTTTACCCTAACTTAACTTAGGCTGATTCATATCAAAAAGTGGAAGATTGTAAGTACCCCATAATGGTTTTGATGTGATCAACCAAGTCAAGTTAGGTCATGTTTTTATTTGATGTCTTGTGTCTAAATGTGCAGGAACTTAGGAGCACAGGAAGTCGAACGAAAGACGCAGCTAGCGAGAAGGACGACACGGGAGAGAGCCGACGGGCTCAGTGCGTCCGAGGGACGAAGTGCTGTGGAAGAGTACACTGGAGGACGAGAAGGAGACGCGCGACGTTTCTGAATGACGAGAAGCCAGAGCGGAAGACTTCTCGAAGGCCAGAAAATGGATTCAGGTGAGCCCTATTCTGGATGGCCGAAATCACCCAAGCAAGCAGAGCCGGAGCGGAAGATCCGGACCCAAGTGAGCTAAACCGGAGCGGAAGACCCGGACTAGAAAGTCAACATGATGTTGACTTTTGGGTTTGGGCGCTCGGACCAGAAGTTTATCGAAACGCGACGTGGCGCGTTCCGTTGTGACGGGGATAAAATTTTATTTCCCTCTAGGCACCTGGAACCCTTCCAGACGTCCCAACCAGGGTATAAATACAACTCTCATCCCAGTAGCTTAAAACAACACTTGTAAACGCTTCTCTTTTGTTCTACTATTTGTTTGTGAGCTGTTAACGTTGTAAGAGACTTCTCTGCCTAAAGGAGACTTTGATAGTGAGTTTCAATTGCCTTGGATTAGCAATCATCTGATTGCAAACCAAGGAACTTCTTTTGTGCCTCTTGTATTTCTTTAATTAATCAGTTTCTTTTCATGCAAGTGTTAATTTAATAAAGATATAAAGTTCGAGAAAGGTTGTTGTTTCTGTTATTTTTATACAGGGCTATTCACCTCTCCTCTAGCCAGCCGCGAGGGGTCTTACGGGTTGTCCAACGGGAGGAAAATGTCTTATAGTGCACTGTAGCTGAGAATCAACCGTGGATGCATGAAAAATTGTATGGTGTCTTGTCACTGCACCATAGCCTGAGGGCATGAATAGGGAGTTGTAGACACTTGATGCCTTGCAAACTTAATTAAAGTTCTGGTTTTCTAAGCTAGTTTTATTGCCTGGTCAGGAGGTTTTGCTGATGTACAAGTCTCCAAGTTTGACCACTTACTATTCTTCCGAGTATATCTTTTTCTGTCCATTAATCAAAAGCCAAGGGCACATGCACAGTGAAATTTGTAAGGTTAGAGAAACTTAATGCACAATTAGTTCATCAATCGTCATTAGCTTCAATCTGTTATTAGCATTGTAGGAGTACTACTGCTAGCTTACATGTAAATGTAGGTTGGATTAATTAGCTAGGAAGAAGGAAAGTTGAACAGAATCCAATTCCATCTTAATTCTACCACAAGTCCGCAGTTTCTTCCAGCTTGCATTACGTAGGAACACTGATAAATTCAAAGGTTGTATGGTTGGATAAAAGGCTGCTTTCTTGGGCACAACGTGCATGCAGGGCATCAGCTCCTCCCAATAAATTCAAACACAGCTTGATTCCCACTTCACGGACAGGGTCATTGACGAAGAGTGGCAGGTGATGACTTGTGATATACATAATATACCTTTCAAAGACAATTGATAAGTCATCTAACGTCCAATTCAGTTTGGTGAACTAATTAATTTTTCTGCTGTCTGTTTAAGGTCGAGTCAAAAATTGTTGGAAGAATATTTGAATTTCTCAGCACTTATAATATTCCTATAAGATTGACTTCGATATGCATAATTAAAAATATATTAAATAAGTGTCTCAGATGTTTAAGATGCTATTCCATTTTCCAGTTTTTCACACTGAATTATTTTCACCGATTGGCCAAGTTGCTTTAAGAAGGATTAGTACTTCTAGTGTAGTTCTAGTACCTTGATCTTTATGCGCCGTGTTTTGTTAGATTTGTCGTGGATCACGCATTTAGCATTCAATTAATTCTTTGTCAAGATTTAGCCTACTTTCAGCTTTTATATCCTAATTAAGTCAAGCCTGTTTAAGCTTCTCGTTGTCATCTTATTAGAGTGCCAGTCATGCGTCAGGACTGGAAGTCCAGATTACTAAGTGGGTTAGTCTTCCTATAATTATGGGGAAGAGTAAGATCAACCATTCTTATTATCTCAAACAGACAAGAAAAACAATCCGATTGTCTCTTTAGTTTTAAAGAAAGATATACAGCCTTATCAATGGAAATTAACTTTCCCCTGATTTTATAATATTATGTGAACCAATGGATTTATTATAGACTACAATTTTCTCTGATATAGTTTAAAGTTCAATGCAGTTTTCTCATCGTACCTCAAATAAATAGGCGTTGTCAGTCAAAAGTCAGGGGGGAGCTTGATCAAAGTGCATGATTGGCTAAAGGCAAGAATTGGTGGAGTTCTTCATAGCACACAGGCTCTGAACTTTGGGGTGTCATCTTGCTGCCAGATGACCTTCAACAAGAAAAAAGGTTTCTAAGAAGCCGAATTTCGGAGAACTAGAGGCTCAATGGTACGGTATAGTCTAGTGCAATTAATGCCTACCTGGAGTCGCGAAAGGGGCCTTCATATGCATTTTCAGAATGTATTAGAATTTTTTGTGAGGTCGACCCAAGCAGATTTCCTTCCTAATGAACGTGGTTTAGTGGTAAACGTATCCACGTCATTACTAATGATGGACCACAACTGTGTGCATACTTCACTTCCTTTTATACTTTTACACTTTAATTAATTAATTAATCAATCAATCTCTAGATAAGGCTTATCGATTAATCACATGGGGATAAAAATTCCCATGTTGACGCTTTCTGACGATATCTAAGCGGTGCCGGAAATGACGGTTAGGCAAAGATCCAATCGATTAACGACACGGAGGATTTATAGGAGGCCTTCTTTAATAACATTTCATGATCTTATCTTTAATGCTATCAAATTAATATTCAACTTTCATTATTCCGAGAAAAGCTCAAGCTTTCTACTAGGAAATTAATCAATTTTTTTGTAATACATATAAAATCGCAAACTGATATTTAGCCTTATATATATTTTTTTCTTTTGAGAAAAAGACCTTCAATCGAAAATCGAGAATCTAGAATTCCATTTGTTCTTCTGCTGTAAACAAAAATTGACCACAAAATGGAGGCCTAAAATTTCCAAACACGAGCTAGCATTCGCCAGCTAATTAATCAAGAAGTGTAAACTGCAACCGGAGATTTAATGCCAAAAATTCCTTGTTGCCGGGGTCAAATTCGTCTTACACATGACGTCACTCTCTCCTTCCCCTTCCCTAGCTCTATATATTTATTCTCCGGTGGCTCAATTATTCCACTAAACTGCAATTCCCTCTCTCTCTCTCTCTCTCTCTCTTTCTTTCTTTCTCCTCTCCCAACGCCATGGAGTCTAGTGACGTCACCACCAGCTTCCACCACTTCTCCAACTCTTCTAATTCCTCCCCTACGTCGTCGTCGCCCATCTCGTCCCCGCCGGCGCCGGCCGTAATCCACAGCCCCTGCGCCGCCTGCAAGATCCTTCGCCGGCGGTGCGCCGACAAGTGCCTACTCGCGCCTTATTTCCCGCGGACGGATCCTCTCAAGTTCACCACCGCGCACCGCCTCTTCGGCGCCAGCAACATTATCAAACTCTTGCAGGTATACTAGTTTAAATCGATAAATTTAAGAATTTCGCTGGGAAAAAAAAGAGATTCAGGTTCCAATTCCGGAACACAAATTATTAGCATTTCATTAATAATTAACCCATCGTTGTCCTCAAGCAGAACTTCAATTTGACTTCTTTGGGATCACGCAAAATATTAATTAGGTCATTAAATAATAATCTTTCCCTGAAAAAAGAAATTAATTAATTCTTTCACAGCATGCTGTTTGGCCAAGTCTCACGCATTCTTTATTTATCAGTAGATATTGCCCACACAACACTCTTAAACTAATTAGTGCGACAAATTAGAGACAATGACATGACAATTCAGTTTGAAGAAATTAAGTCTGGCTATTAGCGAATCAAAACTTAACATTATAACCTTATCATGGAATCTCAAACAATTGGGAACCTTTTAATAAATGGCAGGATTTGCCAGAGTGCCAGAGAGCAGACGCAGTGAGCAGCATGGTGTACGAAGCCAGCGCCCGAATTCGCGATCCAGTTTACGGGTGCGCAGGCACGATATGCCACCTTCAGAAGCAAGTCGGCGAGCTTCAAGCTCAACTGGCCAGGACTCAGGCCGAGCTCATCAACCTCCAAGCGCAGAACAAGAACTTGCTCGCCCTGATTTGCATGGACATCGAGCAAGATTCCTCCCCTCAACCACCCGATCCAATTCCAAACTGCATGTTTCAGAACAATGATGCTTCTAATTACTGCTTCCTCGAAGACATCAGCCAGAGCTACGTCTTTGCCGGTTCCTCAGGATGCGAGCCGTCGTGGGACATATAGAAAATTTATATAATTAAATCCACAAATATATATATATCTATGTTCATAGTAATTGATTGAAGTTTAACTATTGTCAAGTTTGATCTAAATCTAAATCCTAGCTATCTAATCAGGCTTCTAATCAATTACGGCGATAATATAATTAAGTAGGAGAAATGGACGAAGTCTGTTTATGCTTTATTGTATAATTAATTTTAAGAGATTAATGTTAACATTCTTTTCCCCTTCTGAGTTGCTCACTTCATGTGCAATGCAGTCTTGATAAAAGCTTTTGTTTGTATAGAGACTCTTAAATATGTTTTTTTTCTTCTAAATAATTCAATTCTCTAAAAACACCCAAAAGACTCACTTAATAATTAAAATGTGAAAAATTATCGGGAAGGGTCTTGGAAAGTTGCCCCTTAAATCCAAGTATTGAAAATGACTCATATCTACCGTGTAATGAGTGTCAAAAATAAGACAATATTTTCCACGAGAGGACCAGAATTTCATAAATATTTCCAGACTCCTTTTTCTATAACTTCATGCAGACTCTTCCATCTAATTTATGGGTGTAATTAAATATTCCAACAACTAATAATTAATCCCCATAATAAAACATAACTTATTGGGACGACTAATTGTCCTAAATCTACATTTCTAGGTTAGTTAACTTAATTGCCAGCGTTTTTTTTTTCATCTAGTTAATATGTCACATGCATGCAAGAACTTGGAGCGAATGATCTGACTCTATGTAAGTTTTTCATCAGTAAATCAAGAAATGTTCATGGTGGATAATTCAAAAGTTCAGCATCTTATAATTACGAAATTCATCTGGAGGAATAATTTCTATGAATATACTATAGTTAAGGATGGTGTCTCGATAACAATTTGACACTCTTCCACTACACCATAATACTAGATTTATGGTTAACAATTTGATATGTTTTGATGAATTTCCTTGAAAAGAACAATTGGTTAACGTATAGTATATTGGTGTCGCTACCATGAGATCGAACTGATAAAAATACTGGAACAAATAAATCACCTTTTACGACCAGAATAGCAACCATAATAGGAGCGCACATTCATACCCAAGCACGTACGGCAGGGACTAGCAATTCATTAAGTAAGATAATTAACACAAATGTTACGTAATAATGGTCAAAGTTTGATCGTGGTGCCACTATTTGAGCATGTTGAATAGGAAATTATGCTTATCAAACTTTTGTATTGCATGTGTAACCGTGTCAGTCAAAAAAAAAAAACATTGTAAAACTTCATCTTTAACATCATTAACCTTTCGTTAGTAGAATCATAAAAATAAAAACATGTTGGTTTATAGTCAACAAAAACCCAAATTAAAGGACCAAAACAGTCCTTTATAACTTTCCACCGTCAAATCAAAAAAATAAAAAAACTTGACTAAATTAACACGCCTAATAAAGCCAAAGCCAAAACTCTCTTAGATCAGCCATGTTAGCAAAACCGTAAATGAAAGGACGAAATATACTAATTAATTATCTTGAATCCTTCGATTAAAAAAAACAAATTGAGGTCAGAAGAGAAGTAGCTGAAGGCAACATGTCTGCTACGACTTGGGGTTTAGAGAGAGTGGGAACAAATCCGGTAGGGTAGTGGAGAAGGTGAGCAGAGGAGACTAATTATATATCTTTTGCTAGGAAACAATATGATCCAAAGTCATTAATTGGGATTACAATTAGTTTAATCAGATTAACAAGTGGATGACAATATACTCTAGACTTTGTTTTAGAATAATATATGTCTAATTCTAAGATGGAAACGTCATTAATTATCGTTAGAATTTCAGATATTGGATAGAAACTTGCCTCAAGTCCTACCCTATACTTGGTTCCCCGGCCGATGATTAAGGAAGAGTTTCTCCTAATTGAAAAGAGTAAATAGAGAGTGAAAAGCACGCAAAGAATTAGTTCAAACTTCAAACCAAATATCTCTAGTCAGTTTCACTGAGAAACCACCCAGTAGGGTAGCTAATTAATGTGACTGAAGTGGAGAAATAAGGATGAAAAAAAAAGAAAAGAAAGTAAACTGTTGAGAACCACAAGACTTGCACATTTTTGTGTTTTGATTACAAGCTGGCGTGCAGGAAACATGTCTCTTAGCCAAACACTTTGGTCAATGTTCATCTAATGATGAAGTCAAACTTGGAGAAAATACTAAGCACTGATCTTGAGAAGAAAAGAAACCATGAGCTAAATAATAATGAATGGGAACTGAGTGCTTTGTCTCATAAAGTTTCTGCTGATCACAGTGGCTTTACAAGCTGCAAGGGGCCCTTTAGCATTCGAAACTTAATTATCTTATTTTTGGGGCAGTTGTGTGACCTGGCTGATTTCTTGTCTGACCCTGGAAGGAGCTTTCAGATGATGCAAAGGTGGTCTCAGACTCCACTGAGTTGCCATTTCCAAACCTTGGTTTCTCACTTGAAGCCATCAATTCAAGAATAGTTCAGACTTGCTGCTGAAGCATAAAGCTCTAAAGATTCTGCACTGAGTTTCTGAAAAGTAAGGTTCTTCACTAATTCACTGAAAAGTAAGGAGTAAATTAGTGAGGGAGATAATGTTCATTGCATCAAAACTCTTATTTTTCCAATTTGGAAGAGATCGACGGGATGGATTAATCATTGGCTTGAAACTTATCACAAGTAGATAAAGGTACGCTGGTCGAGTTTATTGCAGAGGACTCTGTTGGTCCATTTACTTTATTTTACTTGAATCAAAGATCGGAGAAAGAATGGAAGATATGAGGAAGAGAAGGAGAAAATGTATTTAAATGATGGAACTCTATGCATGTGTAACTTTATGAATCTTTCCTTCCTCTCTGTTGAAGTAAATATACCAAAACGACATGATGTACCAATGAAATTATTAGAAAGTCAATGGCTTAACTAAATTGAGTACGCTTTTGATAGTTTCGCATAGGAAGTGCAATTTGATATGGATGATTACAACTTTAATCATCCGGACTTTAATCTCATCATTTATATATTTAATGAGCTACAATTGTTGGATTTCTCTATATACTAGCTTTTTTCTCTAGACACTTTACTCTCCTAAAGAAAATGACTCTGGGCTTTGTCAGAAAAGGAAGTACTTGGTTGCACGAAAAATTATTCTGATCTGTATGAGTTTTCATAGAATACATAATTATGATTTATCTTAAAAGAAAATTATGTAGGAACTTGTCGATAAAAAAATTATTTCTTCATTTTTGGGTGAAGTGGCATGCACTAAGAGCAATTTGGAATACAACTAGCCGAGAAGCTTTTCAGGTCGGCAGTGTTCCTCAAATGATCATGTGTGAATCAACCTATCCTGCAGCTTTTTGTGTAGAACTGTTTCAGAAACAATATCCTGATCAATACTTTTGTTTTTTCAAAAGCCTGTGAAGATAAGTTTCTTTTTTCTAGAGATGAAAATTTACTTACAGGAACGCTACAACACTTGCATATAGGATAAAAACTGTAAAAACTATTATGTGTTTAATCGCTGCAATTATTCTCGAATCTTTATGGTTAATATGCAGATTGACTTTCAGAGGAACGCTGAGAATACTGCAACCAATATAATCTAATGGTTTGTTCTCCGTCCATGCACAGAGATCTAAAACGAGCAATATTCTTCTTGATGGTGTTGAGACCATATCCAGATATTGCGTTTTACATCTTCTGAGTCAACGGCTGCTAGAATTATTCTTGTCACACATCCCTATGACGAAGTCTAGGTCCAAGCTTACAAACTGTAGTGAAATTAATGATAGTATAAGAGCCACAGGAAAAAGACCTAACATCATATTGAATCCTCTGTATATTGCTTATTGGACTAAAGCTGTCGCCGGGGCTTTAGTATCATGGTAGGATATTTAGATTA
Organism: Zingiber zerumbet; assembly: GCA_037833815.1. Taxonomy (NCBI): domain Eukaryota; kingdom Viridiplantae; phylum Streptophyta; class Magnoliopsida; order Zingiberales; family Zingiberaceae; genus Zingiber; species Zingiber zerumbet. The sequence continues at coordinate 4,556,611 of JBBMJZ010000115.1, read as the reverse complement.
TTATCTAAATATCTATGGTTAGATCTTATCTATAAAATATTTATAGAATTTTTTCTTTCAAATGAAGAGCGTAACCAAATGATGTTGGGCTTCTGGACTCGCCGCCGCATGCGCTTCCTGATTTACTCTGGTGGTCGGTGAAAAACTTTCGTAAGACCGGACCGATCATCCCAGGAATTATCAACTAGGATAACTCGATTTATTATTTTTTTTTATTGAACTTAAGTTTCATATCTCATAAGTAAATATCTATTCCATATGCTAAAGTTAGTTTTAAACTGGCATAAAAGAACTCAAGCAAAACACAAAGCATGTATCTTGATACGAGCTGTTATGAATAGATCCAGGTATAATTTGATAGTCAAAGTTAAGATAAGATGACGAATAGGGGACCACTCGCAATAAGGCTTGGTTCTTCGACTAGCACTAAGGCCTTCAGTATAAGGACGCTTGGCCAACAAGCCAATCGGACCAAAGAGGCCTAGCACTCCTTGCCTATAATAAGGCGCTTGGTATATACCCAACTAACCATTATCCGTTCGAATTCAAGAGAGTCCCAACCGACCACAAGGTCGACCGGGTGTAATATTTGAGCAAGATCCGGGGACCTAACATCTCGTTTTGGGTGCCTAGTATACAAAGGGCTAATTTGGCCACCAATCAAACATAAGGGCCTCCACTATTCATTCTCTCGTCCTCCTGTATACGAACGGTCAGATAAACTAGGGATGACAATTTCACCCGAATCCGATGGAGAATCCAACATCCGACCCGAATGGAGGAGGGTATGGAGGGACTATCAATACCCGATACCCGACCCGAATACTCGATTAAATAATATATATACATATATTAAAGAAAATTTTCTTTTTTTAAAATCAACTTACTATTTTTTTATGGATATTAGTAGGAGACTATATAGATGTTTAATCTATTTTTTTTAATTATATATATTTTTTAATAGAATGTTAATCTTAATATGTTTTTATTGAATGATAATAGTTTGATAGAAAGAAGAAAAATCATACGTATTGAAGATATCCGATCCTTTAATGGGTATGGGTATACCCATCGGATATCCTATACCCGATGTGTATGGGTACGGAAGATAAAGAATCCTACCCGAATCCGACCCATTGCCATCCCTAGGATAAACAGCTGGCTCATCTTCACCAAGTAAACATATAGGGTAAATCTCAGAAGAAGCCTGACTGGATTTCCAGAGCACAATTATCACTTCGGGGACAAGCCTCCCAATACAAGGATGATCAACTGAAATTACTAGTATGGCTTCTCGGGGGGCTCAGTTCTCCACTCTTCATAAACAAGTATCCTTGCATATGGTTAGTTGGTTTTAAGAACCGTTCGAACCTAGAGGATTTGGCTTCCCATTACTTTATAATCGGATCTCCAACATTACATAATCTATATTCGAGTGATCTTAAGAGTTGTTCATCCTACCATACTCAGTATTATGCTCTTATGTATGCATCCGATCAGCTAAATATCCGGTTGGGATATCTTCAGGGATCACATTACAAGAGGATCACAACAACCTGTCAGAGAATAGTAACTGCTTGTCACATAATATTCCTCTGTTATTACATGGACATTCAATAAAACCTTCCTCGAAGGTGACTCTATATTTACCATTAGCCGACACATTATGACAGCATATTCCTTCAACCACCTCATTAATGACGTTAGTTATAAAAAGGGTACACACATGTAATAGAAGATTCCTTGGACGGTGACTATACATCTCCCATAATACATATTTCCTTACTCGACAACTTCTGATACCCGATATTCTCTGTCACCTCATGATTACGGAGGTTATGAGAAGTAGTATATGTTGGAGCAATCACAATTGTCCGTGCTATGATGTGTTTTGGTGTTTGGGCAAAGGGCTTAAATTAGGTTCACTCTTGTTATTTGATATGTGTATGTGAGTGTGCAGGATTGCAGGATACACATATGACTCAGCTTGATGGCTTCGGATTCGGCGAAGGATGGAGCATCCGAGGGACTGTGGACAAGATAGTAAGAACAAGGGCCAAGGGAAGCGACTTTGAGGCAAACACGAAGGATGACATTGGGGATGAGTCGCGGGCTTGAATGCATCCGAGGGACGAGAGCAAAAGGAAGTAGGCTTGAAAGTAAGAGATCAAGGTTGCAAAGAAGCGTCAAGTGAGTCATAAAGGTGAGGGTCCGAGTGCTGAGAGATTGTACTCGGGTACCAGTCGATTGGTGGTTTCATCAGTTGACTGGTGTAGTTGACTGGGCAGTCGGTTGGGAACGAACAGAATGCTTCTGTTCGCTCGACCAGTGTGGAGCAGTTGACTGATACTTTTAACAGTCAATTGGTATCGAGCCGTTGGGATGTAATAGTCAAATCTCCACAGAGGGTAGTCGACTGATGGTTTTGGTAGTCGACTGGTAGGCGGAATTTTTCAATCCACGACCTATATAACCAAGGCTTATGAGCTTAGTTATAGTTGACGAAATAGAGGTGGTTAACCCCTATTTAGTAGTCTACTTGTGCTCTAGCATTAAAAGAGTTCTTGTGAGAGTTGTGGTGAGGTTTCTCCACCCACAAGGAGCTTTGAGCTAGCCGGAGTTTGTCAGGAAGTCATCCACCGACGAATCAAGATCATCCATGATCCCGTCCGGAAGCTGAGTCAGACGGAGGCCGGCCTCGGTGTCCTGGTGGTTGACGAAAAGTCGCTGAAATGTGCAAATGACCTGGAAGTGGGCAGAAAAGACCCCCACGGGCGGATGACGAGGGATGGTGACGAAGCTGCGGATCCTGCACACACTCAGACGAGCCCACCTAACGTTAGAGGTCGGAAAACTAGGGAAAAAGTCCCTAGGTCAGACCCTCCGATGCTCAAATCAGGTACTTTTTCCCTAGAAGCACAGAGAAAGCAGAAAGGAAAAAAAGTAAAAGACTGGTGAGAAAGGACGAGTGAGCGTACCTGCATAGGGACGAAACCTCCCTTTTTATGCCGTTGTTAGTATTTCTGGCGTCTGTCAAGTGTCAGGGAATGTCGAGTGTCAGACATTATCTGGCAGTGGTTAACACGTGGCTTTCCCCTATAGGTTAACAGAGGAATCAGAGAGCAAGGAGCCCTAGACCGTTAGCATATTCCTTGACATGTAATGATTATTCCCTGACAAGCGGTTACGATTCCTGGGCTTGGTTGTCATCTAGCATTGCCCATCCCACTTGTTCATGACCTGCACAACTCACCTGGTCATGTTCTAGCCTGAATCCATCTCACCCTGCCGTTCCTAACCTGTTTGTCATACCTTGTTCTGCCTTATCCGGTAGCCGACCTGCCTGCCTCTTCTTGACCTGTACTCATTAACTGGTTCTGCCTTATCCAGTAGTCGACCTGCCTAACTATTCTTGACATGTACTCATTAACTGGTTCTGCCTTATCTAGTAGCTGACCTGCCTAACTGTTCCCGACCTGTAAGCCTTGCCTTGTCCTGCTTTAACATGTATTCGATTTGCCCTGCTATTCCCGACCTGTATGCCTTGCTTTGTCCGGCCTTAACCTGTATTCGAACTGCCCCACCGTTCCCGACCTGTACGCCTTACCTTGTCCTACCTTGACCAGTATTCGATATGCCCTACTATTCCCGACCTGTCAATCCGAGCCTTCGAGCGTGGGCCTGTAGATCCTGAGTTGTATTCGTATAGCTCTATATATCCCGACTTGTCAA
>JBBMJZ010000115.1:4477825-4491340 GCA_037833815.1 Zingiber zerumbet | reverse complement strand
CAACCTTTACCAGCACCATCGGAGACCACTCCAAACGAAGCTGATGAAGATCGGAGCCGCCCAACTCTGGAAATCTGCAAATCTGTGACTGCAACCTCAGATCTGAAATGGAGCTGATGGTGGATGGATTGTCGTCGGGAATGGTCCAGAAGCAGTGGAGGAACACCGCCAAAGCTCATGGATGGAAATCGGAACTACCGATTGGAGGAACACCTCACAATCGGCAGCGGCAGATGCAGAGGGTTGCGGAGCAGAATTCTCGCCGCAGGACCACCTTTGAGCGAGGTCAGATCGCCGGATGTTGGTCGCATGCATCTGAGGGCATCGTCGCCGATGAAGTCGCCGGAAAAATGGATCTGGAAGTTGAGCGGGGTCGGAATCTCCGGGCTGTGCCGCGACGCGAAGCGCAGGGGATCGACAAAGGAATCTAGGCACTGTACCTTCTCATTTAAATCAGATCCAGATCTGATCGGACGGCTGGGATCAATTTTGAGTTAAATCAACGGTGAAAATTTGCCCAAAATCTAATCCGAAGGTATTGATGTTGATCTAGGGTCTGGATCTACTCTCTCGTAGGTCGGATCGATCAAATCATCACTGGATGGCCCAGATCTGCACAATCTTCAATGAACGGCTCAGATTAATTCGGGATGGATCAATGGCAGGATGAACTTAGATCTGGATCAAAGCTTCTGGATCTTCATAAATGCCTCAGATCTGCTCCCCATTAATTTGGATCGGCCAGATCTTCAACGGATGATCCAGATCTGTCCTATTCTTGATGAACGACACATAATGCTCCAAATCTTGATCTTCTCGTTTGAACTCTGATTCGAGCCCAATTTCAGTCCAAATAGATCCAAATTCAAGATCCTTTGATGCTTACAAAATAAGAATTAAAAATTAGCATCAAATAACACCAAAAATAATATAATTTGCAATTAAGTCTAAAATCTATGCAATGCACAAAATGTAATGTAACCATGATCTAAACTATGAAACCAACATCAAAACCATGCATAAATGAATCAAAATAATATAGTAAAATCATGGTTATCACATATCCCGGCTTGCATGCTGAAATCATATCTCGACTTGTGTGCCGAAGTCATATCCCGCCCTGCGTGCCAATATTATATCCCGACCTGCGTGCTGGTAGTACCTCCCGACCTACGTACCATTATTATCTCCCGACCTGTAGTTCGTCTTCCGGTTCCATGCCGTGTCCGACTCCGCGTCGTCAGATCCAGCTCTTCATCCGGCTCAAAGTCATCTACTATTCCGAGTAATGACAACTCAAGCATCGTCCCATCCGAGGGCGCCCCCGGGGCCAGGGTACGTTCTTCGTTCATATTCCATACGCATTTTCATTATTTTATGGCTTAGTCTGTTACTTATATATTTGTTGGATCTGTCTCGAACATCGGGGTACCGGGGACCGGGTTAGCCCGGTCGCTGGCTGCAGGTAGCGTTGACCAGGGGAATTCTGAAGACTTGGCCAACATAGAAGCTATCTCAGCATATCCCCCCGGACGTTGCGATTCGGTCAACATTCCATCCACCTCACCCGGCGGTCCGTCTGACTCAAATTTTGGATAGGATCAAGGTATAATTTAAAAATTGATGGATTAGAATAAATAAATTTTAATTAAAATGTAAGATTAAAATATATTTATATTTTTAGTTATTCAATTTGTATTGACTGAAGATATTGAACATGATTTTAATATAATAATCATTGTAAAATATTAAAGATATTTATATTGATATAAATAATTTAATAGTAAAGGTAAGATGTTAATATCTCCAATTTATTTGGAATATATGACGAAAAAAAAAAAAAAAATGTTTTTCATCCATCAATCTACATTACTAAAGTTCAATGCAGCGTCCAGTTCAAGTTAAACCCTTCGATCGAGCAACTGCTGCTCCTTCAAAATTATTTTTTAAAAAAAAAAAATACTAATGAAAGATTATTTATCTATTTAGCTATCTACTGCCCATTCTAATTAGTGTCGGTTATATTAACATGTATTTTATTGACTTTAATTTATAAAATATAATTTAAAAAACAACGGATTAGAATAAATAGATTTTAATTAAAATTTAAGATTAAAATATATTTATATTTTTAGTATTTATTCATTAGTGAAGATATTGAACATGATTTTAATATAATAGTCATTGTAAAATATATGTTCATCTTGTTGCGAGTGGGGTGAGTCTATATAGACTGTAGGGATTTATTTCATGTCAACCTAAGATTTAACCTCAAGATTTCATAGGACAATCAACTTACCACTTACCAACTTAGTTAAGTCCATGAGAGCTAATTTATTTGAAATAGTGTTTATATTAGATGTTACAATTTTTTTTTAGTATTAATGGCTCAGTATGCTTATTTTTGTATGAACTATTTTTTCTCAAATATGATTTGAATGTTTTAATATGATCTTTATAACTAGATTTTTATATGGTCTTTGTGATTTCACTTAGACAAATGAGAGATGTCGGTAGTGGGGAGGATTGTGGCAGTTACAATTGATAGTAAAGCAGTTGCTTGTCCCACTGCACTTCCTTTCCTTACAAGGAGTTTATGCAAGTGTAAAGAGGGTTGCTGAAAGTGGGGTGAGAACTCTCTTCTTCTTCTTGTGAAGAGAAGAGTATAAGAACATTTAAGTTTGAGATAAGAGATTTGACTTGTGAAACTTGGAAGGGCAGTTTGATATTGTGATTACTCTTCTAACAACAAGTCTGAAGGAAAGGATTTAGGAACACCCAATGTAAATATTTACAGATATCAATATTAGGTTTGCATTTCTTAGGATGCCCTACAACCACCAAATAAAAGAGGAGGAAAAACAGAGAATGGACGCAAGCAGATGAAAAGAGACACCGTACCAATTGTCGCTCCTCCAAAATCCTTTTAAAAAAAACGCTAATGGACGTTTAACAAATTCTCGAGTCTTTAATCTTATTTCACACCCGCCATGAGGTCCATACAAAAACTGCAGTCTGTAGATTACTCATAAGATCATCACTGCTCGCGAGCAACGACCACCAATTTTTTGCCAATATTTTTACCTTCAAAAAGGCCTACGAATGCCGCAGGCGCTGCCTCGAGCCCCTCCGCTATGTCTTCCAAGTACGTGATCTTCCCCTCTTTAACGTAATTCACAACCTTCTCCTCGAAGTCGTGGTAGAGGTGAAGGTATTGACCCACGGTGAAGCCCTGCACGCGGACACAGTTGCCGATGATATATAAAAGGTTGTGCACGCCTTCCGGTCCTTGGAGGTTGTATTGAGAAATCATTCCGCACACGGTGACTCGGCCTCCAAGCCTCATGTTGCAGAGAACAGCATCCAACATCGCTCCACCCACGTTGTCGAAGTATATGTCGATGCCCTCTGGAAAGTATCTGCAAGAGTATGGGAAGCTTGTAGTAATATGATGTGCTCTTTAACCGGTAACTTTTTAAGTCATTGTGTGGGATTAACCTTTTCAGTGCGGCGCCCAGATCAGATTCTTTCTTGTAGTTAAATGCATCATCGAAGCCCAACTTGTTCTTCAGCAGATCGACCTGAAAGGGGCAATTAAGATCCGTTAAATGATTTGACTTGCTGATTGCTTGGATTTCAGGGCTGTCAAACCTTTTCATCGGAGCCGGCACTTCCAACCACGTAGCAACCCATGAGCTTGGCCAATTGCCCCACGAGCTGCCCAACAGCACCTGATGCAGCTGAAACGAACACGAGTTCCCCTTCCTTTGGAGAGCTGATCTCATGAAACCCTACATAAGCTGTAAGACCCGGCATGCCTGCACAGCACCACAGTCAACCCCTTTTCATCATTCCTAATTTTTGACATGTGAATAGATGGCAAAGTTCCATCTTCAAGTTTGGCTGGAAGAGAAGAAGTGAGATTTTACAATTTCACTGTAACAGAGATTTCAGACACCAGATTCAGCAAGTGCAACTCACCGAGAAGACCGGTATAGTAAGAAAGAGGAACATCAGTGTGGTTGATCTTGAAATTGAACTGCGTTGGTGAAATGAGACTGTACTCTTCCCAAAAAGTTATTCCCCACAAGTAGTCTCCAGCTTTAAAATCCGGATGTGTAGAATCAACAACTTTAGCAACCCCGTGACCACGTACAGGCTGCAAATGAAGAAGAAACACATCGTCTTAATTAACCCTGGTAGATAATTGAAAGCGTACAAGGAAATAGATAGTATGATTATGAATGATAAGGTATACCGAGTTTGGAGGAGCGCTAGTTATCTTGCTGCCCTCTTCGGGCCTGGACATGATAAAGCGCCCATACGGGTCGCAGGAGAGGTAGAGGTTCTTGACGAGCACCGCCGGAGGAGACGCTTCGGGGACCTTCAGAGTGATAGTTTCCGCCGTGACCAACTCCATGATGCTCTCAGTCGGCGTCTCACCCTTCTCTATGTATCGCTTCAGCACCACCTTCTTGTTCGCTACCTCCGTTGCCATTGCTCCTTGGTTCTCTCTCGAATTCAATTTTGGTGCTGAATTTACTGCTTTCGGGGTTCATGGTGTTGTGTGTGATATATACTTATGCCGAACTGAATGAATCCTTTGACAATGATGAATCAACAAATTAATATGAATTTTTTAAGTGAAACTGAGTAGAGATTGGCCGAAGGACTTGGAAGAGTCAAGGCTGGCAACTATTCCTGTGCGTCATGAATTGGAATTACGCATGCTCACGCGTCACAACTTGGACTATTTCATTTTAAAATTTTAATTCTATTTCTATCAACTAAATATGAAATTTAGAAATAAATTCATTCCCTCGTACCTAAATTTCTAAACCAAATCCAAATGTCACCTAAGAGCATTTCCAATACAAAATTTGTAAGAAGTTTTTAAAAACAAAAAAATTGAATAAAAAAACTTTAATCATTGTAAATATGAAGTTTGAGTTTTATATCAAGAGCAATAGTGAAAACTTAAAGCTGCTCTTTTTTATTGAAATTGATGTATATACATGAAGCCATTCAACTATATGCTATAAATTATATCATAAAAAAGTTCACTTAGAGCTTTAATCATTGGGAATATGTCAATGAAGTTTTATAATATTGACATGGCATATTAAAATTATAAAAAAAATATTATTTAAAACTTTAACAATTAAAGATTAATTTTTTTTAAAGTCGAATGACTGGGAAAAGTCAAGGCTGGCAATTATTCTCCGGCTCACAGGCGATACACATTGAAAAGGTCCAGCATTAATAATTAATTCGTAAGTTATTGACAAGGCGGCCTCCAACAGACTGTGTCCAGACTCCAGATACATCCACAAGTCATACAAAAATCAATAATTCAAAGTGATTGCCTACCCATTACGAAATAAAAGCCTCTACTTTGTCAAAGATCTGTAAAGTTAAAAAATCTTGATAAAGAAAGGTTTTATAATTGTATAGATAGGATTTGTCGTTTGTAGGATATTTTCAATAATTAAATCTCTGAATGAAATTCTTTTTTATAGCTCCCAGTATATCATATGTCAATTTAAAAATCTTTGAATCATATACCTAGCACCAAGAGCATATGTGTTTCGTCAGCTTGTTTCCTTGCAATATTAGTATATGATAAAAAAAATTACCATCCTGAATGACCATTTAAATTATATACCTAGCATCGAGAGTTACCTCTTACTACTCTATAGATATATATTCTATCAGCTTGTTCCTTTGCAAGGTTAGTCTATGATATTAATATCATCTTGAATGACCCCTTTAAATCATATGTCTGATACCAGGGATTACCTTCATGCCACTCTATAGATATATATTTCGTCGGCTTGTTCCTTTGCATGATTGGTCAATGACAAAAAACATTATCATAAATGACCCATTTTCACCATATATCTAGCATCGGGGATTGCCCTCATGCCACTCTATACATGTGGATTCCATATGATCATCACTGCACAAAAACCTATTATTCTCTTTATAATGAAAAAACTCATCTACAACTTTTTTATAGGTCCTACATTACAAAATCATATAACTCTACATTACAAATCACAAATCACAATACAATAATACTTTATCATTAATTACAAGCTCTATCTTATATAAAAAAAATATGTTTAAATTTTCAATACAGCTCTTTAACTACAAACTTCAAACGCTATCTTTATAATAGTTCAAACTTTTTTATTAAGGTTTTTTAATTTTACAAACCTCACACAAAGTTTGCATTGAAGATATCCTTAGTTTAAGAGCAGATTTAATTTTTCAAATCTACTTTTTTTAGCCAATAATTAATAATGAGATAATATTACATGTTTCACCTTTTAAAATAATTTTAAATTAAATTATTTTATAAAATATTTAATTATAATATTTTATTTCATAAATTAATTAGTAATAATTAAAATGTACCTTTTTTCTTTAAAAAATATATTTGTGATAGGTTAAAAAATATATAAATGTCTATAATTAAATTAAAATTTATAAATTAATTAAATATTAAATAAAAATTATAAATACATCAAATTAAAGGTCATAATTAACTAAAATATTAAATAAAATTATATAGACATATTAAATGAGAAAATAATACATAAAGATATGTAATTTATAATTTAGGACCATAAAAAAATTATATAGAGATTTTTTTAATTACGAGGAGGAAAAAAATCTATACTTCTAATATGACATTGATGTGAGGAGAGTTTCATACTTCTATCATGTGACATATTAAGAATAAAAAAACGCATTTGAGAGGTTTCATTAAATGTCTACTAATTTTTCTTTATTGGACGACTTTAATTAAAGATGGTCAACAACGAAGAATATTGAAGGAGGAGAGTTTACATTGTCTAAACCTATGGAAAGAGAAATAGCTGACATGAAGGATTAGAAGCCAAGGGCAGCAAAGCGGATTTGTGCCCTTTTCGGATCTGTACATGATCAAGCAACAGTGGTGGTTGACTGAGAGGTAGAGGTTCTTGATGATCGCCGCCGGTAGCAACGTTTCAGAACCTTCAGTAATCGCTGCTAGCAGCAATACCCTAATGCTAAAGGTAGCACAAAATCAAATAACAGTATAGTTATTGTCTATATGTGTTTCCAAAGACACTGCATCTAAGTACAGCCCACAGTTTGCAAAATTAAATATTATTAATAATAATAATTTAAATCAAATAATCTGACAAAGTTTTTGCCTTATTTACCATGTATTATCATCCATAACACTTGTAATATAATTGATTTGGTCTGAGCACAAAACACCAACATACTATTTACCCTTTTTCTCTTTGGATATAAGACCATCAAAAGTAAGAACACAAAGCGGACACTACTAACTCAAGCTCAACCCCAAAATAAAGTCCAACACGTTCTGATGGGTGTATTGGCACCAAAAGTCGAGGATTGGCTAATAATAATACATTAACATGCACATAAGAAAACGGAATATCAGAAATACTCGTAGAATGCCTTTAGACTGTAGTAGCAGAGGTTACTGGTTTCCCTCGACCTAAGGTGAAACCCCTGGTACCATCTGGCATCCGAGGACCGGGAGGTTGTTTGTTAGAAATAATCTGTTCTCGATCAAAATGGATAGAATGGCTAGATGGTGGAGTGCCAACCAGATGGCCTCCTCCACGATTATTGTTGTGATGTTGGCCTCTACCTCGTCTCCCTCCACGGCCCCGGCCTCTCCCTCGTCTTAGCGATCCATCTTTTTCATTGAAATTCTCATCATTCTGTTCATGCTTAACCAGTGTGAGGAAAATAGACTAGAATATCATATTTGAACAGCTACAAAATGACTGGTATCTATTAAAATTGCTTCAGGTTTATTAGAGAAGATATATCCAAAGGTCAGCTGAACTGTGCAAAGAAATATTGATCAAAACCCAAAAAAAAATTCATAAAGTTCTAAATTTATAGAAAGTGTCCAATGAAAAACTGTGAAACTTGATGGTGCAAATGAAACAAGTATGCTTACCTCAAGATCTTGTAACACTTCAGATGAGTGATAGGCATCATCAACCAGCCTTTCATTAAATTGGTTTGATGTCGAGACATCCTCCTCTCCGTTAAAATCACCTTCCTGCCCTCTTCTTCCCCGGACTGGTCCATGTTTCGTCTTCATTTGAAGATGTAACAGTTAGTAACATTTGTAAAAGAATAAAATAACCAAACAGCTAATCACAAAGAAAATATAATACCACTGAGATTTGCTAAGTTAATACATAAGAAATGCTATTAGGAAAAAAAACTAAATTTGTTTATTTCCTTTTGTAACCTATTAGAGAACCTTGTATGAAGAACTGCTACTGCCATGAGTTTGGATCATGTACCGTGTACACGGATAATGCAATGCAGCTCAGTAAATAAGATTGCTGTATTCGTTTCAATTCATGCGCCTTTCCACCTAATAGGTAAGTGGATCTGATCTCGCTGAGACAACTACTGATCTCCTTAAAACCCACCCTTCGAAATGGATACATGGATATGTTACATTTAATATTAGTTCATATTTACAGCTGATTAGTGATTACCCCAAATATAATAACTATAGAGGGTATAATATTAATGCAAGATAAACCTAAATGATCAAAACCAGCCATAACTATATCGTCACAGATAACCTAAACTATCTTCGCAGTTGCTACGCTAGCCCTTGGTATTAAAAAGAGGGGAATGGTGACTGTAGAACAAGAGAATGTTTTGAATTATACTAAAAGTGAAACCAAAAGATAAATAAATAAGACAAACAAGGGGAGAATGCAAGGAGGTTTGCAGTTAAAGTGAAAGCAACATGATTGATGGCCAATGATTACCATGAATTTGGGAAACAGTTTAACTCTGAGTCCATTTCTCCAGTTCTTTTCATCATTGAGTTCAGCAACCTGCATGACACAACACAATTAGTCGCCTACCTTAGAAAATACAAAATGTCGAAAAGGTAGGATCATCAAGCATACTGCTTTTCCAGCATCTTCAACAGTCTCATACTCCACAAATGCATGCAACTACAAAGAAACAACAAAAATACAACAAACAAGAGAAGAATGAGAGAATTATGAAGACTGTTAAATAATATACTCCATGGCAAACATAATGAAGTTTCTTTGTATAGTCAAAATGCACCCTATAGTTTCAAAAGTCTTATAATTTTGCCTCTCAACTATTTGACAACCATAAGTAACAATAAATAATTTGGCGTGGCAAACATGTGTCCTCATTTCTTTGAGTTAAAAACTATCACATCATCATTCCACTAAGTCACTTAAGGTGTCAGTAGTTGGCGATGGAGCCATTTTGATGATTTTAAACTTTGGGGGCCATTTTGGTAATTTTAAAACTAAGGGCATATTCAAAAAAACATATAACCTAGAGGGGATATATTAAAATGTCCAATATATATACATAACAATCTGAGTCGGATAACTAAATCATAATAATCTACTAATCAAGCACTATAACTTAAATGTACAAATTCTCATTGACAACGTAATCTAGCAATTGTACAACAAAAGGATGAAAATACTTACTCTGTTGCCAAAGAGCATTTCCAGTCTTGTCAATTTATTATTTGCAGCAGCTGTTCCATTGACAGTTTGTGGATAACATGTTCGTATTGTTTTCACACTAGATAACATAGATCAAGCTATTTAAGTAGCAAAGTTACACAGTATCAAAAAAAAAAAAATCAAGATGATTTACCTGCCAACAGAAGAGAATAGCTTCATAAGATTCTGGTAACAATGATCCTCAGGCAAGTTTTCAGCCACAACAATGCGAGACTAGATGAACAGAAAAAATTGAAAACCTTAAGTCTGTGGATCTAGCTGAGAAAGCCCATAGAGACCTTGATTAAATTCTCACCTGCAACATCTCCAAGTCCGATTCTGTAAAAGGCTGTTGACGCCTAACTCTCTTCCCATCATCACTTACAACCTGTAATTTGACTAAAATATAAAGACTAAAGCCACTAAAGAAATATTTGATACGATGTCTTCAATAAAATCAACTGAAATTAAAAATTATTAGAAAAACTTGCCAGTTTTGATGATGTTCGGAGTGCCATAGCAAGCTGTGAGATGTTCTGAACCAAGGATTTGATTTTCTTAAATGCTGCTACAACTGATATTGGCACTGCAAAGAGGAAACAATCACATTCAGACCTGACTTCCCAATTCCTCAAGCATAGATCTTAGAAAAATAAAATATTCAGAATGTCCATACTGTTTGCATAACCAGTCAAATGAAAACTAAAACAATTAATCATTTGATTAGGAACACAAGGTTCATGTTTTTCAGCTCAGTGAAAGGTCATACTAATTCCGATAGGTTAATCAACATCCTTTATTAAGTCAACTAAAGTTTTCATTGATCTCACCATTTAACAACTTTAATTCAACTGGTGTAACTATAAATTAAATTGATTTCCTTTCATCAAGTCCAAACAACCTTAACATGCTTCCTCTCATCTTATCATATAAAAGTTACACTTATTACTTCGAGTTCCAAATAGTAGTACTCCCTATTTAGCTTCTATGAGTAACCACACATACAGCAAGGCATATTATTATGTGTGCAATGTTCTTCAAATTATAAAGGAAGTAAACAGATGAACCCACTATTAAATTTTGAGAAAGGTCCATTGAGAAAGAGATGAAATAAAAATATCTATAAATGAATTTAATTTTATGCCTAGAAGACCAACTAATATGTTATTTTTTTAACAATCAACTAGTGGACAAATAAAAATAATAATAATAATCTGGACAAATATCGAGGAAAAATAAAAATATATAAATAATTTGTCTGACTTGAAAAGAACTAGTGATAACCTTCTGGTAGATTTTGAGCAAAGGGAATTCTTACTAATTATGTTGAATTGATAAAGAGCATGAACAAAGTTGTACTACTAGTAGTGTTAGAATCACAAGAAGTGCAATAAATAAACCGAATTCAACTCTATTAAAAAAAAACTCAATTAGAGATATTTTGGTTTGATTCAAGACTTAAAAATATAACAAATAGAAATAGTAAAACTCTTCTAGTTTTTCTGCAATATTAATTCAAATGACTATGAATCGATATATTTTTGTTTCTGCAAACAAATTGATTTAGTAGGAAATTAAAAAGGTGAAATTGGAAAAAGCTAGATCAAGGCGTCAAACCTGCTGATTTTTGTTTTGTCAATGCATAGTGATAATTTTACCAATAAAGTACCATCTTGACCAGACCAATCAAATTTTAAACCTTTATTAAAAATGTATGTTGTAAGTGCAGGGTAGTAATGCTTTTATTTATGATAATTAATCAAGGAACAACAATATGCATTGCAACTAAGGTACCAAGCTCAGTTAAACAATACAACAACTGAGTCAGGTTGTGCCTAATAATTAAAGGCCATCCTTAAACCCTCCATGCAACAATTTGAAGGTATGCTTAAGGAAAAAAAACGTCTACAAGAAATACATTCCTTGCCAAAAAGGAGCTGGGCAAGTTTATTACATCTCAATGAAAGCCAACAAGAAAAAAGATCAAAAATCAATGTTCAGATTTTTTTACCAAATCCATCAGGATCTTTACTGATAAACCTCATCAAATGTTCAGTTGTAGCAAGGTTTGCATCACTGAAATAATACTCAACCTGTCCATGACAAAAAATAGAGTTTCAAGAAGAGACAGATTACATGCAAAAAATTATTGTGAAATGCATACAACAAAAATAAAAAAATTTTATAAAGAGCTGAGTACTCAGGAGAGCAATAAGACAGAAACACACAGGCAGAAAAGAAAACAACTGCCAGTCTGAGAAACAAAACATGTAAATAAGATGATAATGATCTGAAATCAAATAATTAGATTCAGAGAAAATTGTGACATTGACAACCAGGTAGGTTAGATAGTTAACAGCTGAGCAAGAAGTGTGGGAGCGGTTTCCATTTATTCCAAATGGGGAAGAGTAGGCATAACCAGAGAGAACAGATAAAACAACCTTTTGTCCTTTATTCTACCAATAGTGGATACAACAGCAATACACAACATAATTATTTAAGACGTGAGACGCCCAAAAGTACATAAGTACTGTAGGGCCTGAGACGTTAGGTGCAAGGTGAGGCGCACACCTTAGCGAAGTAAGATGCTTTGGGTATAAACTTTTATAATTCAAACATATATTTGACTAACAAAATTCAAATATTTTACAAACTATTAAACAATAATATAAATATAAAATTCACTAACATTCAAATTCACAAACTATTTCACTAATTTTCTCTGTGGTGTTGATTTTCAAAATATAACATCAAAATGGAGTTGATTTTTGAAAATCAGTACCACCGAGAAAATCAAGGAAATAAGGGGGGAGGGAAAGTTGATGACGATTTTTTAGGGGAGACGAAGAGTCATGCAAAGTAAAATAAGTTTGCAAGGGACCAACGGAGGTCGATGTTCATTTTCTAGGGGAGAGGAAGAGTTACGCAAGAAAAATATATAGCATGAATGCAAGTTAATGCAATCTAATTAATTTAAAGGGTAATTAAAGGTATGCATTAGGCTTTAAATTTTTTTAAAATTTCAATAAGGCATGGAAAATCGAGCCTTAAGCACACCTTAACCTCTCAAAAGGTGCATGCTTAAGCGCGCTACATTCAAATATTGTGCCTGGGTCACTGCCCATGCATGCACTTTTCACAACTATGCTCAAAGATACATATTCTAGATCCCATCTCTTCTCTACACTTGTGTTTGATAGAAACAAGAAATAAAGTGGCTTTCACTAATCTATTAACATTTTCTTGCTTCATTTCTCTCTACATTGGAGTTTTCCTTTCCTATTTTTCTCACCTCTTATTCCCTTACTCATTTCTGTTGGTGCTGGAAGTATATCAAACCCAAGTTTTGATAATGGCAAAGGATTTAAAGTTAAGAATTATTGCGGTTCTAATAAGTCTGACTAAGTGTATAGGAAAGTCCTAAGTGAGTTTAGACAAAGTAAAAGTCCTAATGAATACTAGATGGGTGGAAAACCCTAGTTGCGACTAGGCAACAAAGTCCTGGTCTAAGGGACTAGACAAAAGTCTTAGCAGGTCGAGGATATCAGGCAGAAAATCCTACTGTTGAGGATTTAGGGTTTAGGGTGAAAGTAGGTGAAAGTCCTGAAAGTCACGGACACCATCTAGAAGACTGGACGAGTCGAGAATCAAACGTCAAGCATAAAGTCTTGAAATCTCGGATGCTGAGCAAAAATCCAAACGGTCTAGAGGACCGATTTGGCATAGTTTACCTGAGAGGAGTAGGTGAGGACACGTTCCCCGTTGATAGAACAGTAGGCGTCCGTTCAACTTAGAGTTTCACAAAAATCTAAAAGTTAGAACCGGCCAGTCCTAAGACTGTCAAATTCAATCAAAATGATATATTTTGCTTGTTATGTTAACTCTATGGTGCAGGAAATCAAAGTTGGAAGATTAGCTGAAAAATGGGCATCCAAGCACCCGGACGCCCGAA
>JBBMJZ010000115.1:4449559-4463719 GCA_037833815.1 Zingiber zerumbet | reverse complement strand
ACTCCAAACTGTTTTCGATCTAGAATCATTGTCCCTTCTAATTCCAAACTAACAATAGGATGTTTGAATTGGAATTTTAGGTCCGTAATTGGTGATACATTGAGTGATGAATTCAATTTTTTATACATTCGCTCACCACTCTGAACCCAATCTCCACAAAGCAAGCCAATCTGGTTTTGTAGTAGTATAGTCGAGTTGATCTTTAGATGATAAATTATGAAATAAGAATATTCTCATAGGAATAATCCCATAGGGAATAGAATGTTTCCAATTAAGAGAGGTTGTTTGGTCACCGTGATTAATTCCTTCAATCCGTGGCACCAACAGTGAGGAACATTCGGGTGAGAAGTCATCTTTTGTCACAAGATACTTGCTTTGTGTCCTTAGGGTTACGATGCAGCGGTTAAATCCTTTAAGCGATTAATCATGCATCTAGGGTTCAAATAGCAATGTAAGGATTTTCCTTTAATAGGACGATAAATTTAAGAAAGTAATTGGCCGCTTAGATCAATTTTTATGAGCATTTTCTATTTATCCTAGTGGTCGATGAAATTTTTTTATGAGACTGGGCTCGTCACATTCAGGATTAGTCAATTCGAAGAGTTGGATACTTGAATAAAAAAAAGACAAACTTTGCTCTCTAAGATTAAAATATAGCACATTATAAGGATTTTTTTTACTGTGGGACAATATGAGCTTCCGTGAATGTTTCTTGATTTACTTTAGTGGTTGATTGAAAAAAGAAACATTTACTTTAGTGGTTGATTGAAAAAATTATGTAAGACTAAATGTCTTGGTTTACTTTAGTGGTTGATTGAAAAAATTATGTAAGACTAAATTGGTCATTTTTAGAATTAATCTATTCAAAGAGCATATTTAGTAAAAAAATAAAAAATAAAAAAAATAAAGGCTTTGAAGCACTAATAACACGTACTAAAAAAATTCTAAAACTTTGATTGTTGAGTAAGTCTACAAGAATGTAGAACTGAGTGAGAAGTCACTTGTACCATGTACAAGTAGACTGGCTGAGTGAGAAGTCACTTGTACAATATAGAACAAGTTCAGAGAGTTTTTCGAATATGAATTTGATTTTTTTTTTTTAAATCTCCACAGTTGAACGGAATAATGAAAGCATAAACAGGACGAATACACAGTTTGGACAAACAACCATTGGTCAGGCAAACAAAACGTTCGAATGAGCCCATTACTTTCATTAAGACCGTACGACAACACACTTAACACAAAATTTGTTATTCTCTGCTCGTATTTACAAACCAACGAAAACACGGTCACGTCTCCAGCACTACAATATTTTCAAACTTTCCCCGCTCTCCGTTCTCTTCTCCCACTGCACTCTGAGGCAGCCAGAAAACAAAAAAGGTATCGGTAGCCCTGCCGCTATGACAGTAGGGGTAGCAGAGAGGTGGGTCTCAGTAGGTCCAATCCCGAGGCAGGCCAAGCTCTACGGGAGGTGGGAGCGCTTTCAGTTTCCCTCGCTCCTTCTCTGGTCCATTGCTCGAAGCCTCCTTCTTCTCGCTTTGTTCTCTGCAACCTGTCACATCTTGAGAAACAGTGCTTGGGTCATTAAGATAGAATCTCCAGTACTACGACCGATATCCTCTAGAGCCAATAAAAAAATTCATAAAGGGGCGTACATTTGAATTCCGCGAGTAGAATTCGAAGAAGAAGCTCGGTAAAAAAATTGTAACTTTACAAATTTACCATGTTTATTTGGAAAGTTAAAGCGATAAGGGTTTTTTTCTTTTCTTTTACTACTACCTCGGGCTGCGTTAACCTTCTCTATTTTGATCCGTGGAATGAACACGCCTGTGCCGGCGTTCTCCCTCGCCGGACCGGCTGTTGGAATGGAAGCAAACTGGCCGCGGATTGAAGGAGCCGGGCGATGCGTGACCCCCGTTTTACTAGCTCCGAATGGCCTCTTCCGTAGGTCTATATCTTCACAGAAAGCCGAACAATGACTTTGCAACGGAGGAGGAAAGCGGTCGGAACCCACCCGCATCTGAACCGATCTCGGGCTTGGAGCTGACGAGGCGCACCCGCCTCCGACGCCGGCGGGCATCAACCTGTCTCGAACTGCGCCGGATCTGACCGCATTGTTCACCGATCGGGTCGGCGGTACGCCGAACACCTGCCAGGCGAAGTTTTAGGTAAGCGACGAGGAGCGGAAGTGAGGAATAGAAGGGAAAGGAAGCGAACAAAATAGTGCGGCGACGGCGGAAAGACGGGCGAAGTTGGGACGTCGTGCCGGTGGAAGAGGCCGAGAGATGCGAGCTCGCGTGCGAGGGCTTGCAAGTAGGCTAAGCGTGGGAGGCACTCGCGGCCGTCGGAAGAAGCGGGGAAGGGCAGGGGAGAGGGACGGCGGCGGACTCCGACGTCGTTGAGGATGTTGGCCGGAAGCCAGCGCTCGCCGTCTTCCAACTCGGGCGAGAACTCTGCCATCGGAAGCGACGGAGTGAGTGAGGGAGGGAACGAGGCGGAGCCCGGTAGATAAAACAAACTAAACGAGGGGGAGGAGGAGGAGGATCGCGATTAAGTAGGCGAATCGCTACCGCAGGGTTCGGGGCAAATCGTACGTGGACGGCCAGCGTGAAGCGATCAAGTGCGATTGTCGGCTCAGGAGAGCGGCGTGGATGGAGGACGGCGAGGGTGAGGGGTGCGTGGGGGTGGCACGTGGCCCAGGTTGGAACAAAGGCCGCCGGATTCGAAGGGGGTAGCGGGGGAACGCGTGAACTGAGTGAGGTGAGCGTGGAGTGGAGTCCTTGCCTTATTCGGTCGCGCCTACGGCGGAAAAAGTCACGTGACGGAGTGGGGCCTTCGAGTTGGACCCTATGACTTCCTGGACCGGAAGAGCCATGGTTGCGGGACCCTCCCCCGGTGCTTCGTGAGCCGGCGTCCTCCATCCAACGGCGACCGATTAATTTCGAAATCAAGAATTTCCTCAAATGAAAATGTAAAACATTTTCGAAGTATTAAAAAATATTAATCATAAAAAACTGAACTCAACATTTGTTTTTCTTAACTAATATTTTCCATTGCTTTTAAATATATGGTATTATTTTAATAGATAACAATCTAAATTTGAATCGGGATAAAAAATATAAAAAGAAAAAGATTTTAAATTTAATAAAATAACGACATAATATATACAAGAGTTTTAAATATTTAAAAATATTTTAAAATTATTTTCATAAAATGACAGAATGATTGAGAGATACTTCATCTAGAATATATAAGTAGGATAATTAAATAAAGAATATATAAGATGTTCTTTGTAATAATAAAATATCATTAAAAAATTTTAAAAAATAATCAAAAAAGCTATATTTACAAAATGTTCTTTGGGCTTCGTGAACCGGGGTCCTCTGCCAACACCGATCGATTAATTTCAAAATCAAGAATTTCCTCAAGTGAAAATTAAAATATTTTCGCACTATTAAAAAAATATTAATCATAAAAAACTAGACTCAAAATTTGTTTTTCTAAACTAATATTTTACATTGTTTTTTAAAACATTATTTTGATAGATAACTGATCCTATCCGAACGGTGAATCAACGGACGCTAGGGACGTGACGCTCTCTGCTGGCTCCTCGCGTGCTCCGATGAACCTGCAACAAAGCCGATCCGGGAGGGGTGTCCCGGCGACGGTCCTCCGACGCTCAAGTCAGGTAAGGGGAAGTAGAGAAATAGCTCTAAAGCTTAGAAGATTGCATACCTCCGGTGAAGTGGAGGAACCCTTATATAGAGCTCCTGAAATGCATGTGCACGCCAATCGAGGCATTCCCACGTCGTCAACCATGCCTCGGTATGGATTTGTCAGAAGGACATGCCTGACACCATACTGCTACAGTCCGCACATCTATGATGAGACAACAAGCCCTTCCGTCGTGCGCTTCAGTGTACGGCCTGGTCATCGGTCATACCTTGTCGTAACCACCGGATCATCCATTATATCCTTTCTTCTTTCCATATTTAATTATTTTTAAAAGAAATTTAACCTGTTTAAAAATTCTGTTTTTATTTTGCACCTTTAAAATTTAAATTCGAGATATGAATATATTAAAGAGACTTTAAGAAGTATATTAATTTTAATTTAAAATGATTTATTTTTTTAAAATTTATCAATAAGTTTAGGACAAAATTGAATGATGATTGCCATTTAAAAATTTAAAAATTTATTTTTTTCAAATGAAAGGAATATTAGGAACTCATTGATAATGTTCATTAGTGAGTATTATTATTATATGCCTTTTAATTAATTTGTGACAAATTTTATCCAACTTTAAAACTTCATTTCTCTCCATCTACATTATTGAATTTAGATATGAAATTATAGATACATTAAACATCATTCAGTTTTGGACGAATAAATAAAAGTATTTTTTTTGGTTTTTGCCAATAATTAATTATCAAAAAGCATAAATTCAAAATTTATGTAAATAATATAATACTATCAAATAGTTAGAACAATAAAATAATTTGTTATTTGGAAAGAGTCTCAAATAATTTGAGTGGAGATTATGATAAAATTAGGTGTGTTGTTGGGCATTTTATAATTTCTGATGCGTATTTGAGAATTTAGAGAGTGTAGAGTCCTTTTTAAAAAATAATTTTGCACATTATTTAGTAAAAAATAATAATTTCCTCTTTCGGCCTCCTCCGTGGTCGATATTTTACCTTTCTCCTGCGCATTTTATGTTTTGGTAGGATCGGGGGAGAGGATCGGCATCGAGATCAAGGCCAAGGTCAGATCCATGGCGGAGACGCCGCCTCCTTTCCAGGAAGCATCCCGCTGCGACGTCTGCAACTGTAGTTTCAACACCTTCCGCCGTCGGGTACCTTCTTCTTCTCCTCCTCCTTTCGTCATACCCACCATCGGGAGAAAAATTTCTCCTGATATATATTTAATCGATCAATTGTCTATTTTCCTAATGCCAAAATATAGCAATTGATCTAAGTAGTGGAGTTTAGCTCATACTGACACATTGTTTTTTTCGGTTCGGAATCTTGATTTTATCTGTATATTGGAACTTAATAATGACTCACGAAACCATCGAAATCTTGTTTCCCCTTTAGTAAAGAGGAAACCTTCCTCTTCTTCTGAATTAGTTGTTCTCGTATAACTTTTTTGTTTGTTTAATTTTAACTATTATTTTTAATCACTTTTTATCGATCAATGGACGACAATAGCGCCAAGTTTCTATCATGTAGCTATCCCAATGTGTTCTGACTACGTGCTTATGATTGAAGAGTTAAACAAGGTAGTCTGTATTGAAAAAATACTGTTAGCTGGAAATTCACTATCTAAGTTTTCCCTTCCATTTCAGCTCAACCATATTGCTTGATTCTTATTCTATTTCATATTTTTATTTCCTTTTTCATCTTTCCTTAGCGTTAATGTTTCATGTTCTTGTCTGTATCATATCTATTTCAGTATAGACATATTCCTTTTATTTTGTATTCCAAGTTGACTATTGATGGCTTTAAGTAATAACAAGTAATTTAAACCTGCCATTACTTGACATGGAATCAGGGCCACCTAAAGGAATTTTAGGTCATCCTCCTTCCTATTCCTGAATTCTCTCACCTGACATCTTCCTTGAGTTATTCTGAGGATTCATCTTTGCCTGATGCTCAAGTAGGGGATCTTCTACCTGACATCCTTCCTCATCCCCACTCACCTAACTGCTGAACCAAGAGAATCCACCTTCTAATGTTATTTCCATCATCATTATAGCCCACCTCCTAAACCAAGAGAAGCAATTTACACTCATGATTTTCTCTGATCTTTGCTGATGCCTATCACCGAATGCCTAAAATAAGGTAAATATATCACCTAAAATCTTCGCTGACCTCCATTGCTGCCTAACACTCTGCATTACATCTCAACCAGTATCATTGCTGAGATCCACCAATGACTAACTTCCCTAGTGTATGTGCTTAGATACACCTGCGAGCCATTGACCTTCTAGTTGACTCCTTTTTCTCAACCTGTGGGATCATAGGAACTCAATTTGGTTCTCAAATCATTTGAAATGGCAGACAAGGTTCTACTGATAGTCATCAAACTTGATGGTATAAACTACAACCAAGTGCCCTATCTGATGATTTTTTTTTATAGGAAGAGTGATATGGAAATATGTCATTGATGAATGATAATCCACAACAAAAACAATGACCTGGATTGTTAACACAGCTCTTCCATAATCATGCAGTTCAATAAGTTTGGATTCATAAAGGAAATCTGGGATTTTCTTGCTAAAAGGTACTGTCAAATATGGATACTTATTGTTGCTATAAAGTAATAAATTACTGTTGGTCTCAAAGAGAGTAGGAGCTTTACATGGCACTATATCACATGGTAACCATTGCACTAACATTCTAGAAGCACTTTACACTATTGTGAATCTCTAACCCAGAATAGGTATCTTGCATATGATTTATAGTTATATTGAATATGTTTCTTTATAACACTCAGTTCGGACTCTGGATTTTCTTACATACAGTTTAACTGTGTTATGTTAGTCTCAAAGATTAAACTGCAACTCATTTAGTTCTTTTTATGGGCAGCATCATTGTCGACGTTGCGGCAGGACATTATGCCATGAACATTCTTCAAACTACATGGTGCTTTCTATTATCTGCTTTCTTTGTAATCATACATAAGATCAAATTGCTAAGATGCTAATCAAATTCTCAGATCTTACCACAATTTGGCATATCTTCTGATGTCAGAGTGTGCTCTGACTGTTTCAACAACTCTTCTAGGTAAAGCTTCAACCTTTTCTTTTTATTATTCTCATTTAGCATCAATTCTTTATCATGTTTAATTTAATCTGTCACACCTAAATCATCATGGATCATTAATTTTTTGGAAGACCAGCAATAGCAATGAGAGATCTCAGATAACAAAACACATGATATATGTGATCGAGCATCAATGAGTGTTGCCGGATGATCTTCATGTTGGTTGATGCCGTGGAATGTGGAAGAAGAGAATACTCCTTTACTGCTCAACTGTTGTCATTTCTCTTCTGATTGGTCCTTCATGCATGTGTGAATTGTTGGAGTCATCTCGTCCTATGAAATCTAGTTTTAGTTTGGGTCTATGATTCCAATGTTAAGTTTTGATTGTTCGACTGAAACCTTCTGAAATTTCAAACCTTGATCTTGGAAGCTAGCTACCTTTGTGTTCCGGGAATTAGTTTAGTTAACATCTGCATGAAACTTGGATTTGCTGAATTGGCAAACTCTTGTTTTGGTATTGACATTGACCATAGAGCTACTTGGCGTTCTTATAGCTTTTATCTCTTCAATGGGAACTTGTATAGTGTGTTTCAATGATGCTTTCCCTTATTTGAAGGATGATTTGTTCATTTATTTGAGTATCAATGATTTGTTTTTCATGTTGGTGAATGTTTGAAACTTGACTCAGTTCTGAGTTCTGTCTGTGTTCGTGTGTGACAAATGTGTATACACTTATCATAAGAAACACTAATAAGCTCTAGAAAGAAGACTTTAAAGCATTCAGTTGTTTTTCACCTTAAGAGCTTGCAACATTCTTAGTATTTTTCATCACATTCAAATGAGTTCTTGGAAATTAGATTTACCTTTCACCTACCAACCTTGTAAATTTCCTTAAAATGATGCATTTGAGTTCTTTGTTTTAGGTTTCAGAAGGATAATAAACAGACTTCTCCGAATACCTCCAATGGTGTAGAGAACTCATTTTCAAGATTAACACTTAACGAGAATGCTGTTTTATTGGCTAAAACATCAGAAGAATCTGCAGCAGGTGTTCTGGAGTGCAAGTGTGGGATGCCTTTGTGTATATGTGTAGCTCCAACACCAGAACCAGTTCCTGTACAGGTATATGCTGATAGAATTTTGGCTTAAGCTAGGTTTTTTGCTATGATTTTTAGATGCTCATGCACATGCATAGATGCAGAATACTACTATCTCAAATACCAAACCAAAGAAGGCTAGCAGCCAGAAATCTACAGAATCCATTTCAATGAAGCACGCTTCTACTTCTTCCAGGAATCCAAGGTTGCCTATCTGTTAGTTCCACTTAGACTTTGTTAGTTTTGAGACACTTAGCATAATGTAGCTTGAAATTAAATTCAGAATTGTGTTTTTCTCATCCTCGTTTGATAGTTTTCTTTGTCTAGTGTCTACTAATAAATTATTGCTCTGTCTAAGTTTGATTATTTTCCTTACAGTAGTCACTTTTTTTTTTTAATCTTGGGGTAACTTATTTGATTTTAGACACAGGAAGCTCCTGTTTTAGATTATGACATGCATTATTATTTATTGCAGCCCAATTTTTAACCATAGTCAAGCAAGCAACCTTACAATAGATAAGGCTAGTGCAAATTATGAAGTCAGTGGAGAGGTAAAAGTCTATCATGAAACCTGAATGCTTGTTTCTTGCTCGTGGATCTCATATCACTGGATTATGGGGGTTATTTCTTCATTCCAGGGGTTAAGAGAAGCAATTAAGAATAGTGATGCTACTGCTGTCAAAGAACTTCTTAGTAAGGTATATAAGATGACTGTGAGAATGTAAAATGCTTTAGCCAAACCTAACTTTTCCTTTCTGGAGCAGGGTGTGGATCCAAATTATTGTGACAAGCAAGGCTTAACCTTGCTACATCTTGTAAGTCAATTCCCTTCGACAAATTTAAAATTTCTGAATTTTGGTTTTTTAGGTGACCAGTTTAGCACTGTCTACCATTTATCCTTTTAAAACTTACTCTCATCTCTGTTACAATTTTTAAAATTGATTCATGTTCTTCTGTGGCTTGATATTTGTAAACTATGATTCAAAAGTTCTGGTTGGATACATTGGTTTTTTAAATTATGCTTCTTTGAAGAATGTATCAACTAATATTCAACTCTATAAAAAGTAAATCTCTCTTGCTGGCTTGCCTAGAGCCATGGCAAATAAGTGGAATGTACATGCTTACCTGAAGTATACATTAGTTGTTAGCTATCATTCTCGGATGACGAAATTTCTTAATGCAATCTTCAATAGGTGTCAATTTAACTTGCTTAAACAAGTAATATTTGTCAAGAAAAGCTATCCTTGAATGTTTGTGTGTGATTAAAAATGTAAGAGATAGGCATGTATGCTGGAATATTTTCTTCATTGTAGGCTGCAGTTTTTAACCAGACTGAAATAGCTTTCATCCTCATGGATCATGGAGCAAGCACAGAATCCAAAAATGCACAAGGTGATTGTTAGTTTCATGATTACTTGTGTAGCGATGCATAGTTATACAGTTTCAGCTTTCTTTTATAATGGCTTGCAAATGCTTAGCATACTTAAACCTTTCTTTTCTTTTTACTAATAAGATAATTGCATATACTGGTCTTCTTTTGGCGCTAGTGAGTTTTGACCAATTGATGTGTCCTCAAATGTCAGTCATATTCAATACATTCTCCCACTGTGCCAGTTATGTTTGTAGAATAGCATAGCTTCAAAAAAGAAAAAAGAAACAAAACATTCATATCTCAAGTAAAAATGAAACCAAACCTCCCTGTTCTTTGTAACCCAGTTTCCTAGTACTATTCTCACAGCTACGTGGTAATTCTTGGCTCTATCTTGGTTTTTGAAACATTGAACTCAATCAAGCTTGCAGAAAAAATGGAAAATAGTTATGCTGTGTAATAATGGGGATTGAATGCTCCGTACCAATGACATTTATTTGCTTTCAAATAAATTTGAAGGTAGATGATATTATCCAACGTTTGAAGTTGATTTAAACGATGCACATCAGCAAGGAGCATGAGTAGATATTTATGCATTTCCACAAGGAAACTCTGCTACTACCTCACTCTGCGTTTCTTTATTATCAGGCGAAACACCTGTGGATTGTGCTCCCACCATGTTGCAGTACAAAATGCGGAAGAAAATGGAGGAACTTGTGTCCATCGGATAATCAAGAAATCGTGTTTGAAATTAAGACTTTTGATTTTAACTATGCTCATTTCATTCCCTACTTCTGTTTTATGAGAAGACAATCAAGCATGATTAAAAAGCAGTGTGTCGGTATGACAGATACTTCTGTTGTAGAAAATGCGTTTTTTCTCACTCTACTTGAAACAATAAGTAATAATTCAATTACTTTGTGTATTCATTGCCCTTTGCTCTTGGATCTTCTAGATTAGGACATGTGAATGAAGTAGTTTCTTTTTCTGTACTTGGTAGCCATCAACCTAAGAAAGAAAGTCACATGAATTGTCCTTTGTCTGAACCTCCCACCTAACAGTTCGACAATCAAGAGTATCATCACTATCACTTGAAGGAGATCAATCCCCATCTTCATTTAAAGACATTTATATTTCAATCAACAATGTCACCCACTGTTCTGGAGCAATTGACACACAAGTAGAAGCCCTAATTTTGCAAAAGTAAAAGAATCGGTTTGGATCAATTTAACAAATACAAATGAATGGACTATAATCTAGCTTGCTAGAAGTTGGAGGTGGATGTCCCAACATAGCCGAACCCTATAATAATGAATGCAAAAGCTTGAAGGTAGATATATACATAGTAATAGTTTTCTCCAAATGCAATATTGTAGGATGCACAAAACAGGAGGTAGACTGCAAACCCAAGCTGCGAGAAACTCACCCTGAGTTCCAAAACATAATAAGAGACATCATTAGCATCGGCTAAAAAATATCAAAAATCAAAAAGAAATAATAAACTCGGGGTGTGCTTTACTTGTCTTGGAAAGATGATCTGGTTGGTTTTGAGAAACTGATTTCAAGTTTTCCAGTGAGTGTTTCACCTAGTTTCTCGGTAACAACCCACTCGTTGAAATTGGCCGTCTCAAGAAGACCAATTATGGCTGCTTTCATTCGGTGCATGGACATTACATTCTCAAACAAAATCCAGAATGGCATTATGTGGAGAGAGCTGCCACCAAAACAATTTCCAGATGTTGAGAATAAAAAAGCAAAAAACCCCGAGTACCACCCTGAGGTACTTAAGCTTGGTGCATCTGATACCTGGGATTTCTGATGACATTGAGAAAGGTAATTGTTGTAGGAATGTAGAACACCCCCCAAATGGGGATGCTCACTTCTGGAACTAAGACTGTTGTTGGTATCACAATGCAATAGAAAGAAAAGGTGACTATTGGGGCCACAACCCTTCTAACAAAGAAGAAGCTGTAGATCAAGTGAATTTTCTTCCAAATGGATACCTCCTGTTCCGGTAGGAGAGGAAAACACACCAAACTGAAATCAGTCTAACTATGCTATCAAAGGATTTTTGGTATAAAGCTCTTTCATACCCTTGCAATTAAGATTTCCCATGCCATTTTTCTAAATAAATTGGCAGCCCCACAAGTCCAACGGTGCTGTTGATTGCAGTAGGCCTTAAATGTACTTGGAAGCTCACTTCTGACCTGCACTTGTACAAAACAAAAAACATGAAGTTTTAGTAGATGCCATTATGTGAATGGTACTATCCTAGGTTTAGTGCAAACTTGATTTACCTTGATGTCGCCGACATACAAAAATTGCCAACCTCTGAGGCTTGCTCGAACAGCCAAATCCATGTCCTCTACCGTTGTTCGATCTTTCCAACCCCCAGCTTCATTGATGGCAGATATTCGCCAAACTCCAGCTGTCCCTGAAAATGTTCACTGTGCTGAATGAAAAATAGTACCTACCCTAAATATATGGTTTGATATATAAATCCAATATTAAAGATATATTGAAATAGTGGATTTTTATACTTTTTGAATCAATGTGTCCATTTGTGTTTAGAAATTGTTATCAGATTATGTATTTACACAAATAATTAGCAAGTTCTTAACTGCAGGTAGGGGTTTAGATTGTACATCAGGTGATATTTTTTGACTTTACTCTGTGCTTTTAATACATTTCATCTAGAAACATAACGATATTGAAAATAATATGTAACTACGTAGCAGTAAAAGGATATAGAATCACGTTCACAAATTCATTTTTTGTTTCTAGAGGAAAATGTAATTTGCACTAAGATATATTGATTTGTGACTCTTATCACAGTTAAACAGTAGTTCATGCATTTGATAGCATCAGACTATAGCAGTAAACTAGTAATGTTTATGTATGTAACTGAACTACATTTTAAGCAACTCATAATCAGCAAATATTGCTCCTCAGTGGTTCTCGGTTGTAGAACTAATGTTTGTCCCATACCATTAAACCCGAAGAAGGCATGCGAAGATGATCCCGACTCTTGCTCCACTTTGAAGTGGTAATCAAGTGATATCTTCTGTATCCTGGTCATCAGGCACTTGTTATAGTTCACTGCAAAATGCCCGGCAAATGCTGTGTCAGCGACCTCCTGTCAATTCGACAATTACAAAAATCAGGATGAAAAAAGGCATGCACCACTTTATCTGAGGACCAGTACAAGCTCAATAGTTATGTCTGTGAAGTTCATATCTTTGAGCAATCTTCTTCACTTTTAAGGCATTCTCTAGTGTTTAGTTAATATAGGATACTTGCTGCAATGGTGCCACGGAAATATATGCATAAGATATCTGAGCTACCAGATGGCTAACAGGAGTTCTAGTGCAGTGAAAATCCTACCTTAAAATAAGGTTATCACAGAAAAACAGCAAGAGTAGTTAAGCAGATAGAATATATAGATCGCCAATTTAAATGTCTTATCAACTTTGTTTTGAGTGCTCTAAATAAAAAATATAAAATGAAAAGAGTTCCAGTTTGATGATTGATGATCAAATTACATTTATCTTCTGTAAAGTAACATCAACCTAGTTCTTCAGAAAAGGAAGTTAAAGATAAAACATTCTCTTTAAAGCTAGATTAGCTGAAAAGACCTAGAAATAGCTGGGAATAACTTACCGAATTCCCAGCGTGCCTGAACCAGGGCAATTTTTTCATTATACACGAGAAATGGAATTGTTTTGATGAGAAAGTCTGATTCTGGTTGGAAATCAGCGTCAAAGATGGCAACAAAATCACATTGCTCCACATATGGATGTTCCATGCCTTTTCTCAAGGCTCCAGCTTTATATCCCTTCCTGTTTTCTCTAACCTCATAGGCTACGTTGACTCCTTTGTTTATCCAAGCCCTGCATTCTAGCTCCACCAAGTTCTACAGAAAAATCGACAAAGGATAAGACAAAGACACTACTTTTTGTTTGATTCCGTAATTCCATTTTATAGTCAAGTGAGATCGATCTTCTTTATGACTAAGACAAAAACAAGTCATTCACTTAGGAATAGAAATTGCATTTTTTTTTATTGGATAAAAACGTAATGCTGCACAGTAGAGGATGTTTTAGCTCTTTAATAAATGCTCTCCTTCAAGGATTCCACAGTAAATTCGACTTATATGATTAATGAATAGTCAAACCTGCTTAAGGGGATCGGAAGGACAGGAATACCATAAAAAAAAAATTTTATTATCTTAACTTGATTTTCTTATGTTTAAGAGCATCCAGATTGGTTGAAAATATTTCTTCCAAGTATTTATGGTCCTCATTTCTACATCACTCTTTAAATTTCCTACTATTCAAATATCCCAAATCTCACAATAAAATATCTCACCAAATAAATATTTATGTGTCTCACTCATCAAATATCTCACTTTCAAATATCCCCAACTTCACAATCAAATATTTCACCAACCAAATATTTATAGGTCACACGACCATTTTATTAACTTACATCTAATTTTACATTTAAATAAAATTAATATATATTTTAATATATTTCGTCTATCATTTATCCATAAATATTTTTTACTTAACATTTATCTATATATTTATACAATTATTCAAGATAATTATTTTAATATTAATATTTTATTTAAATGAAAACAATACAACGTCGGACGTACACATTTTAAAAAAAAACTAACATACAAGTTCAAATATTTCACAAATTCAAAATTGAATAACTAAATATTTCATAGATGATAAATTAGTTATTTACTCATCACGATGGCATGATTCCCAGATGTGTTTAACCAAATTGTGACAAAGCTGATGATGCACTTGAATATCACGTAACTCAGAATTTCTTCGAATGTATTCAACTAATTCACTAGTTTAGACATGATTCACTGTGATAGTATCTTGTTCTTTGCGATCCCAGATCGATATTG
>JBBMJZ010000115.1:4424309-4441771 GCA_037833815.1 Zingiber zerumbet | reverse complement strand
TTGATTCAGGACCATTATGTGCTCTCGCGTCCGCGCGAGAACTTCTGCTCCCCAATCGATCGACTAATCTATTGGTAGCTCTCAATCGATCACTCGATCGATTGGGAAGGCTTCTGTGCTCGCGAGTAATGCTCCCAATCGATCGGCTGATCGATTGGGTCATTCCCATTTTTGCAGCACACTCCAATCGATCGACCGATCGATTGGACACTGGTTCAATCGATTGACCGATCGATTGGAGTCTGGTTCAATCGATCTCTCGATCGATTGAACATCCTGGACTTGACTCAAACTCAAGTCCAAAGTCTCCAACCCAACTCCCGGTTAACCGTGACCTGTTGGGTTTTCATGCCTAGCATTTGGCTACACCCAGCTAACCTCGAACTAGCCTTCTAGCCTCCTCCATCAGCCTTGTGTCCCTCGGATATCTCTCATCCTTCACGCCTTGCCTTCAAGAGCTTCCTTCGGCCTCATCCTAGTTATCGGATTATATCACCACACCCGACCACCTCGAACTAGCCTTCTAGCCTCCTTCATCAGCCTTGCGTCCCTCGGATATCTACCCATCCTTCATGCCTTGCCTTCAAGAGCTTCCTTCGGCCTCATCCTAGTTGTTGCGTTCTCTTTGCCAAGTCACACTAGGACTTACCTTGCTAAGACCACATGCTTGGACTTACAACCTTTGCCAAGATCACACTTGGACTTTCCCGATTGCCTGGCTCCTCACCAGGACTTCTCCTTGCCAAGATCACACTTGGACTTTCCACTTTGCCTAACCTCCAGTTAGGACTTCCACCACTGCCTAACCACCAGTTAGGACTTCCACCACTGCCTAACCTCCAGTTAGGACTTCACCACTGCCTAACCTCTAGTTAGGACTTCACCACTGCCTAACCTCCAGTTAGGACTTCCCCATTGCCTAAACTCCAGTTAGGACTTACTCACTTGCCTAACCTCCAGTTAGGACTTACTTCATTGCCTAAACTCCAGTTAGGACTTACACACTTGCCCAACCTCCAGTTAGGACTTACACACTTGCCCAACCTCCAGTTAAGACTTACTCCATTGCCTAAACTCCAGTTAGGCCTTACACACTTGCCCAACCTCCAGTTAGGATTTACCCAGTCAAGTCTCCGGCCAACACTAACCCACTTGACTCATCTTCTCAACAATCTGGTCAACCTCTTGACCATCTCCACAACCGGACGATTGCCCTAGCAATCTCCATATATCTTCATGTATTGTGAAACATCAAAACATAATCATCATGACTTAAGCTTGATTCAACTCAATCTTAGTCAAACTGGTCAAACTTAACCAAAAGAAATTGCCCCAACAGGGGAGGGGTTCCCCGGCGATGCCCCTCCAGCACTCAAGTCAGATCATCGACGCCAGAGAAATGAAGTGGAGCAAGAAGTAGCGTAACAGTAGCTACAGTAGAGAATTACTTACCTTCGATGAAGCTTGGGGCTTCTTATATAGGACCTCGGAAGCGTGCGTGTACGCTTCTCGATACGTGCATGCTTCTCGATACGTGCACGCTTCTCAAAGCATTCCCTGAGAAGACATGTCAGAAAAAGTACCTCTGTCGCTATACCTTAATAACCTGAGCATATCCTGACAAGAAGTGGAAACTTCTGTCGTACGATTCTCTGTCTGACCATGCCGCCAACCATGCTGTCTGTCGGTGGCATGAGTCTCTATGAGGATATCGGTTAATCATTCTTCTGTCTGCTAATAGGCCTAGTGGATGGGCCGCTCGGTCAGCCTGTGTCCATGCGATGGCTATTCTCGGGGTCGAGCGGAGCAAACGCTTGGCCAAGTTGTCTTTGGGTCGAGCGGAATGGCCACTCGGTCAAGCTTCCACCGTCTGGGCTCCACTATGATGTCGAGCGATGCTCATGCTCGAATATCATCTGCCTTACCATCTCTGCTTTGCTGATTATGATCTGCCTTCTGTGACCTGTCTTTGGGCCGAGCGGGATGTCAGCTCGGCGCATGCTGAAGCGTTTGATGAGTGCTTTGCAGATACTTCTGAGCATCGGAAGCTCGGTGCATGGTCAAACTATGATAACGTCGGTACAACTAATTCTTAGTCCGACCGGACCGAGTGGGCCGCTCGGTCGGACGATAGCCTGGGGGCGTTGACCATCTTGACTTTGACCTTACATGTGGCAATGACCCTTTGCGGGTGAGAGTCCCACCTTACCACCGGATCACTTAGTAATCACATAACCAAGATTACGAAGAATAAAATATAATCTAATATTTTTTTCCAACCAAGATAATATAATGGAAACTATTATTTTTAACTTTATGATTTTCTGCTTGTTTTTTTTTGTTTTTTTTTTTAATTTTTTGTTTATATTTTTTTATTTATTTATGTTTGTCTGTTTTTTCTTTATTTTAAGTTCGTTTATTTAGTTTACGTTTTTCTTTTTCTTTTCCTCTTTTTTTTTTTTTTTGCTTTTGTTTTTTTGTTTTTTTTTGTTAGTTTACGTTTTATTTTTATTTTAAGTTTACATTTTTTTTACTTTAAAATAAAATTTTCATTATAAAAAATTTTAGGAGTATTTTTAATTAAAAAATTTCGTTAACTTCGGAATTAAGAAAAATCATATTTTTCGGAGGTTTTCCAATTTCGGCATGCCCCGTTTGGTAACGTGTCAAATATGAATCATTACTAAGAATGATTAATTGTCTAAATAAAATAAAATTTCCGTTGATAACCTTAAATTGATAACTAAAATTATCAAGAATAACTTTTAACCAGACACAAATTTCTTTAGAATAATACTAAATGGCTAGAATCTGGTCAACTAGAATGTATTTTATAAGTCATTATCAAGAATATTTTAGTATCATCTCTATACATTAATTACATACATATATTATAATTCAGTTCTGACCGATTAAATTTTGACCCATTAAATTATGACTAGATAGATTTATCGAATTTTTTTTAGAACAGTGTTATTTAGTCAGAATCTGGCCAGTCAGAATGTACTTAGTAAGTTATCATCAAGGATATTTTAGTAATATCATAAATACATATTAATTCCATGTATATTTTATAATTCAATTCTGGCTGGCCAGATTCTAGCCAAAGAAATTTAAATACCCTGAGAAGCCAACCTCGAGCATCACGGTAGGATCACATACCATTAGTCACGATGCCACATTTCCCAAACCACCATCGAACAATCAGTACGGAATAAGACAACATTTGGCCGCTTTCCAACCAGCATCGAGCATAATCACGCTCGGATCAATCCATATACATCCATATGCCACTTGTCCTGCATCAAACGCTCTTTTATATATACAGGACCAGTGGCATATGCTAGAAGACAGTTTGAAAACCGATGCGCTATATGTGAGCTTTCAGCCAGCCAGCTAAAATAAGCAGTAAAACGAATATTCTTGAAAATTTCCTTTGAGTCATCGATTAAGAAATTTCTTCAAGAAGAATTTGGACGGCACGGAATCGGTTGGACCCGCCGCCATCTGAAACGAGGCGGAACACAGAGATGCTGGGAGATTCTGGAGCTGGGCACTCGGCAGAGAATGCGTGTGGCTTTGCTTTCCCTTCCATCAACGAGTGTGGCAAGCAGGGCAACCGACCTGGGCCTCAACGCCTATGGTCGCTTTAACAGTAGAGAATATTATCTTACACTCCGGAATATACTCGGCGCGTACCCACGGGGAGGAAGCATCTCGACCAACCGCGACTCGCCATGTCATCCAACTCGAGATATATGTTCCTCTTTTTCTCTCTTTCTGGTACACATACCACTCCGTTTGCTCTGGCCGAGAAAACCCTCGGTGCCTTCTTCGCGCACCATGCTGGACCACGGAGCGGAGAGCGCACCGTCGCCGGGCGCCGGGACGGCCGAGAAGGCTCTCTCCTTCATCTCCCGGGGGTGGCGGGAGGTGCGCGACAACGCCGACGCAGATCTACGCCTCATGCGCGCCCGCGCCAGCTCCTTCAAGAGTCTCGCCGATCGCGAGCTTGAGAACTTCTTCAGTTTTCCGTCCGCGGGACTCGCCTTCTCGTCCCCCTCGGAGCTGGAGATCGTCAAGCGCATCAAGCCCAAGCTGTCCGAGCTCCAGCAGGCCTACTCCGCCCGGGATTTAAGCCGCAGGGTGCTCGAGAAGTGGGCCCCCAAGTCAACTATTCGGATCGATATGTCCTCCATACGGAGTGTTATCGTCTCCGAGGTGGATGAGATGGGGGAGGTCTTCGGTCTCGGCGGGGACGGAGCTCGGAGTCAGAAGAGGGTCCTGTGGAAAGGGGAGGCGCAGGAGGAGCAAGGGAAGGAGTGGGATCCCATTCGAATCCTCAAGACGGGCCTGAAGGAGTTAGAGCGGAAGAGCCAGTCCACGAGCAACGAGTTGGTCGAGAAAGTGAAATTGAGCCTGGTGAGTGCTCTTCTTCAGTCAAGTCAATCCATCCTCCCTATTTCTTGATTTCTTAGGGTATCTCTTCTGCTGAATATGCTGAAATCATAAGCATTTAATTAATGGGACCAGCTTGTGGATGAAGATGGAAATATTCGTGAAT
This sequence comes from Zingiber zerumbet, assembly GCA_037833815.1. Lineage (NCBI taxonomy): Eukaryota > Viridiplantae > Streptophyta > Magnoliopsida > Zingiberales > Zingiberaceae > Zingiber > Zingiber zerumbet. Next base: position 4,437,207 of record JBBMJZ010000115.1, on the reverse strand, counting down.
TTAAACTGTTTGTTTGATTTCTTATATCAATCTCTCTGTGCGCTTTATTTATAATTGTGTTAATAAAATACCTAAATTTCTGCTTATAAACCTCCTCACCACTCAACTATTTAATCTCGACTCTTTACTGTGAAATGTTGTGATGAAAGCCGTTCGTAGGTTTAGAAAATCAACAACTATTAAACTGATCATTTTAGTTTAATGGTTGGATCTAATAAGTTAGTTTGTCAGATCTCTCAATTTGGTAGGTTGTTGCATTTGATAGCAGACCTAATATTAGGCATGTTGTTATGTTTCAAAGGTTTTCTTGCTACCATGAGTTCTCACATGTTGTCAAATAGTAATCAGTCTCACCTATATTTGAACTTTACCTTCATTGGGTGAGATTGTAACACCTTAATTTAGTTTCATTGGGAAGAGAATGTATAAAGTTAGATAAGTGAACTATAATTTACTTGGCTTTAGATCTTAGATTGGTGATCAGACCTAATAAGATATAATTCAGTCCTCCCATCTGGGCATTGTAGATGACATTGTGCATTTTCTCCCACAAACTGTCTTCTGTTTTTAACTTGGACTAAGGTCTAATGTAGATTCATTGTTCCTGTTTAAGTATTTGTACACAACGATATATCGTACTATAAATGTTTTTTAATGTTGGTAAAGAAATCCAAAGTACTATCTTTGTTTGTATCCTTGTCTCAGAAGATTACTTATTGAGCAGTAGGCACTCTCTCTCCTGAGATTTGATGTAAAATAAAATTAAAGTTATTTAAAATAAAAATATTGAGATTCTTAAGTAGAATAAAATTTAAAACTAGACAATGAATTGATTAATTGTAAATCAATCCATTAGTATTCACACCATTCCTACCCACCCTGAATAACTCAACTCGTAACAAGTTGTTGCTATCTTCCCTTTGGTCGTTCCAAGAGGTAGGAGTGGTTGCATCATCAACTTTGTTTCAACCTTCAAGGACGAAAGTTTCTTGTTAGCTTCCCTTGGTTATCTTTTCTAACAGGAAGGAACAATTCATCCTCATCTTCGTTTTGACCATCAAGGAACAAAATTTCTTCCCTATCTTTTCTTGATGGTTCCTTTCAATTGTAACTGTTTTCTCTTCACCTTCGCTTTGACTTTTAAGCAGTTGAGTTTCTTTGTTGCCTTCTTCTTTGGATTGATACTTTACTATTTGTATCAACTACAATATTAATTCCTTGATTTTGCCTCAGTTTCAAGCACAAGAAATCAGACTAGGGAAATGTTATTGTTGTTCACTAGGCTTCAGTTTTTATCTTGTACCTGTAGAAGGTAGGCTCACATGGCTCCACTTAAAGTAAATAAAACCTAGATTTCTTGGTTTTACTCTGGAACAACCTCTTATGCATATGGACTGAAATAAAATTTTGATTCTACTCTTTTGATGAGGTGTTCCCTCCAGATTAACTGATTAAATTAGTTGTAGTGACTTCATACTTTTTAGCACATCTTAAGCCTACCTAGCCCTGCCAATCTAGACATAAGGTATTCATTGCTGTGACCAAGAGAATTTCATTATTTTTGTTTTTTTTCATTTTATTATGGTTACTTTACCTATTTTCTTGTTTGAAAGAATATTTATTTACCTTTTACTTGTATTTCAGGGATCATTTGTCAAAGAGCCTCAAGAATCAAAGGTTGGTTCTGGTGTTATTTTGAGATCTTCTACTTTTTGTTACTTGTCCTATTGGATGAAATGTTTCATCGTATCACTGAAAATGAGATCTGATGCTGCCGCCTTTCCAATGTTTTTTTGATAGAGAGTGGATAGTAGGCAAAGACTAGAGAAGATTGGCTGTTGGAAAGCACAGAAAAATAGCCATCAGTACTTCAAAGAAAAATCCTTAGGGCTTCAATTGCTTAAATCATATATAAAACAAACTGTCAAATGTTGAGACAAGATATTTATCTTTAAACATTGTAAGATTGAGCAAAATACTTTAGATTAGTACAATATCTCTGTATATTCTATCTGAATAGACACAGTATTTCCATACATACTATCTGAATATTTACTTTAACATCAAACATCAAATTGTCCAAAAACTCGTGTGACCTTATTTATATCCAGAACTAGATTAAATCTATCTAAATATCAGAATTTTTCTTAAAAGCAATATAGAAATAGACATGATGTATAAATACATCAATACCATAATCATTTCATGTGGGTTCATGGTAATGTGAATAAAATCCATCTTCACGAATTGTAATATCTGGCATAAATGTTGGCATTGATGTTGATGTTTGTCTCGTACAATAGATTTGCTATTGAATTTCTAGATAAATATATCTATTGCAGGAAATTCTACCATTGGACTTGCCTGAACTCTTGGCATATCTTGTTAAGCAGTCTGGGCCACTGTTTGATCACCTTGGAATACAGAGAGGTAATGCTTTCCTTCTCAGAGATTTGGGCCACTTGTTTGTGTGTGTGTGAGTGCGCACGCACTTAGAGTTGGGCTAGTTTTGTGTTAATCAATCATCTTGTGAGTTAAATACAACCTGGAGCTGATGGTGTTGGCTTAGGATGCCTATATATATATATATATAGAATGTCATGTATTCTTTAAAGAAACTCTAGGTGTGTTTGGTTCAATGGTTCAAGTTAGTATGCATAACCTTGGTTTTAGGGAATAAAATATAACCAAATATTATTTGGTTTAACCTTTGGAATACTCATTTTGGGAAAAAAGAATTTATAAAAAAAATTTGATTTTTTTTTGTTAATACAGAATCATGTAAAACCTCACACTTCCAAGATAATTACATTTCGGGTTATATCCCCCGTTTACTGACGTAGCAGGCATACTCCATTACCTAGGAATCATTCTATACTTGAACCAAACAGGATTAAATAACATAATCTTAGATAGATAACCAAGGTTATCAACAACCACCTTCAATCAAACATGTCCTAATTGTTTCTAAGTTGAGCATCTAATTAAGCTTTAGCAATGTCTAGTTCACTAACATCCATAGCTGTTGGATCTCATTTAGTGGGTTTCTATTGCAGATACATGTAATAAAATTATAGAAGCCTTGTGCAGGAGACACAAAGATCACCTTGTTTCTCATTCTCTTTCTGCAAAGGAGGCATCCTTGATAAATGAGAACATTGATTATCTTGATCTGAGAATCGCCAGTGTGCTCGAAAGTACAGGCCATCATTATGAGGGAGGCTTTTGGACTGATCTTTTAGAGCACAAGACAACAGACAAGAAGCGGCATGTTGCAATTGTAACAACTGCCAGTCTCCCATGGATGACTGGAACTGCTGTAAATCCATTATTTCGAGCTGCATATATGGCTAAATCTGCAAGACAAGATGTTACTTTGGTGATCCCCTGGCTTTGCAAATCAGATCAGGATCTAGTTTATCCCAACAGTTTAAGATTCAGTTCTCCTGAAGAGCAGGAAGCCTACATAAGGAACTGGCTGGAGGATCGGATTGGCTTCAAGACAGATTTTAAGATCTCTTTCTATCCAGGAAAGGTATTATGTGAAGCATTTCATGCGGCTTGTCTACCTTTTGCAGTACCATTGTTTTTAACATGTTTAAACTTGTTTTAGTTCTCAAGGGAAAGACGAAGCATAATACCTGCTGGGGATACCACACAGTTTATTCCTTCCAAGGAGGCTGATATTGCAATACTGGAAGAGCCAGAGCACCTAAATTGGTATCATCATGGAAAGCGATGGACAGATAAGTTTAATTATGTTGTTGGTGTAGTTCATACAAACTACTTGGAGTACATTAAAAGACAGAAGAATGGAGCTATCCAAGCATTCTTTGTCAAGCACATCAACAATTGGGTTACAAGAGCATACTGTGACAAGGCATGAGATTTTAAATTTGGTAGTTTTTGATTTGTTTAGTCAATTTAAAAATTAAAAAGTAATGCTCTTACTCAGGATGGTACTGGTATTTATTTGTGCATGGTACAGAAAAGTGGTTTCCTAATTTCTCTGCTAAATGTTCCAGGTTTTGCGGCTTTCTGCAGCTACTCAGGAGTTACCCAAGTCTATCATATGCAATGTTCATGGTGTTAATCCCAAATTTCTTAAAGTTGGAGAAAAAATAGCTGCTGAAAAGGAGCATGGGAATCAGGCTTTTTCAAAAGGAGCCTATTTTCTTGGAAAAATGGTTTGGGCAAAAGGTTACAGGGAATTGATAGATTTGTTTGCGAAGCACAAAAATGACTTGGAAGGGTTCAAGTTGGATGTATATGGAAGTGGTGAGGATTCACAGGAAGTCCAATATGCTGCAAGGAAATTGGACTTGAACCTTAACTTTTTCAAAGGAAGGGATCATGCTGATGATTCATTACATGGGTAATGTTTAGCAGAAAAAAAACCTAACTTACAGGATCTATGGTTTACCTGATTCTTCTCTCTTCATTATGAATGTGTTAATATGTTTCTGTCTCTGTTGTATTGGCAGGTACAAAGTTTTTGTAAATCCTAGTGTCAGTGATGTCCTCTGCACAGCAACTGCAGAGGCTCTTGCAATGGGAAAATTTGTGATATGTGCTGATCACCCATCAAATGAATTCTTCAGGGCATTTCCCAACTGCTTGACTTACAAGACTTCTGAGGATTTTGTGGCGAGAGTGAAAGAGGCCATGGACAATGAGCCTCAGCCTCTAACTTCTGAGCAAAGATATAACTTATCATGGGAAGCTGCAACACAGCGATTTATGCAATATTCAGAACTTGATAAAGTTTTGAACAATGAAGAGACTATAAGCTGCAAAGCTAGTGGCCCGAAGGTCAACAAGTCAATTTCCATGCCAATTCTCTCAGAGGTTGTGGATGGAGGATTAGCATTTGCTCATTTCTGTTTCACTGGAAATGAGATCCTGAGGTTGTCTACTGGTGCTATACCTGGAACACGGGACTACAGTAAGCAGCATTGTATGGACTTGCACCTGCTGCCACCCCAGGTGCAAAACCCTGTATATGGTTGGTAATGTAAAGGTTAACATGGTCATATTAGTGTTACTTGGATGGTTTCCCAGGTTTCATGTACCTTGACTCTTGATTTACCTGGCTAGTTGTTACTGGCATAAAGAAATATATATCTAGAGTCAATTGGTCTGCACAGTGCGATCTGAGATGTTGCGTGTAACAATGAACAGCTGCTGATACTAGCTACCACAGTTTGGGCAAGATTATGGATGATATATGCAGCTCGTGGTACTCAAAACTTGATCAGTTAGTCCATTATAGTAGTTGATATGTAAATAGAACTTGGTTTAACTTTATTATTTTTTGTATATTTATCATAGCAAAGAGGTGCATCACGCTGAGTCCACAGGACTCGTAAGACATCTACATCGAGCTAAAATGTGTGTATTTTATGAATCTGGAAACAATGCTTATGCATTTCATACACAAGGCTCAAGAAAATCTTGGTGTTTTGAATTGTAATTGGACTAACTCAAGCCAAGGTGGAGCCGAGGATAAGTATCTAGATGTTAACGGACAGGTTTGGTTAAGTTTCTGATGTTAAAGGTTATGAAGATATGCATTTGATGATAGCCCTGTTTCAAAGTCAATGTGGTGCTGCGGTCTGCTGTAGTTCTGGCCCAATCTTGATACAGGTCTGTTCTTTACCTATTCTTCAAATTTGTTAGGGTAATTTTAAAAATGCCCATTTCGTATTTTCTTTTTATTATTATATCTTGGAGATATTTTTAATGAAATTTTGGAAGAGATCAAGGAAAAACTGGCGATTTGAATAATTCCCCTTCTTTGTATTGCTTTTGAGGTGGAAGTTTCAAATTTCTCAAATTATTAATTTCAGTGTAAGCTCTGACAAACTTTATCCGAATCCAATTGACTCGGCCAATAATTTGGTGTCGGTAAAGACCTTGGATATTTTTCTTTTTGGACATTGATTGGTCACATTTGAAATGTTCAGAAGCCTCATTCTTCTCCATTAGCTAAAATTATGGCAACTGCCAATGTAATGATAATTATATATTGTTATTTGATTGTCATTTGTTTTTTTTTATTGTTTTCATTATAGAAAGCATATTCTCATGTATGCCAGTTTATATATTCTGTTTGTCTGAATTTCCTTTAACTATAAAAAATTACTCAATGGTGATTATAATCCATATGTACGCTGCCATATGATTGCAGATTATTCATAATAAGGCACCATATGTTTATTTGTTGCATCGTTTTATATTGATTAGTCATACAATCTTTGCTCTCTAATCTAATTATGACATTTGTAGATTAACTTGTGTGATTAAATCTATAAATATATATGTGCAAAATGAAAGGGTGTAAGATGTCTCAATTTGACCATTTTAAGGTGCCTAAAATGTTATCTTTGTCCAGAAATTAGCTTGCGGTTTAGATTAGAAAGGGAGGTTGAAAAAAATGTGATCTCGAAAAAAAAGTTGACTAATGTAAAATCTGGCAAGAACAATTTTTTTTCATAAATAAAGAACATTAAGGGCCTATTTCTTATATATGTAAAATATCACCATTGGTTGTGTAGATAGGTACATTAAATGCTTCAACAGTTCAAAACTACTAGCTTTTTTTTTATTATTAAAATAACAGGACCAGTTGGTTGGCATCTTGTTGCATATGACTTATATACATGCACTAGAAAGATACATTTGTGATATTGCATATTAATTTTCATCCATGCAAGTAAGGCGTTCACAAATTCAATAAGAATCTTAAAGTGGGCAAATTCTTATCAAGATGGTTGGGTGCTGTATATTGACTTTTTAACTTAAACCACCTTCAATCTTAGGAATTCCAAAAAACAACACATTGATTCTTGAATGCACAATTTATGTATATTTCTATTCAAATATCTAAGATAGAGGTAGAACCAAACATATCTATATTAACCATGATTGATATATTGGATATGCTCGCAAGCATTCCAATCAAAAAGATTGTGGCTTTGTTTCTTAACTAAGACATACAATGGATGAGTCTCAACTGGATGACTTAATATGCTTTTTGATTAATATCTATATTTAAGGAAACACTTTTAAGGGATTGAGATAGATTTTATTAACCCTAGACATCCTAACATTATATTATGTGGCATTCATCTATATACCATTAGAGGAGGCAAATATATACAATGTAAGAATTAGTTCATTCAAATCCTCAAGGTATTGAAACATGGGTGTTCTTCCATGGCAAGCAAAAAGTTCTTAAGTGAGTTCCATGGCCCTACCATTGCATCTATCAACCCCGTCATGTCCATATTGCCTAGAAGCAACTGATGCACAATTCCATACGGATGATTTGCATCTCAGTCTCCAATGAGAGTGTATATATACTCAATCATACAATTCTATTCTGTGTATATAGTATGATATTCTGTATATATACACTACTACTAGTACACAACAACCATATATATATTTGATTACTGATTGAAATGCAATATAGGAAGAGACCTAGCCTATGATGCCTGGTAATATTTGAGCAGCAGACCTCTGTCTGCCATGAATGCTGCTGCATTGGATGGATGTGCCATGTAGTCGCTGCCTTCGGTTGTGAGGAAGCTTGATGGCTGCACCACGGAGAGGGAGTGGTTCCCACTGTGTTGCAGGCCAAGCGTGAGGGACACCCCATTGCCTGAGAACCTCGGAGCAAATTGCTCCCTGAGTTGGCCAACTGAGTAGCCTCCATAGCCGCCATGTCCCGGGTTCGAGGAGGGATGGGAGCCCTGTTGCTCCCCGACTCTCTGCCATCCATCCACGAGCTTCATCAGTAGCTCCTGGTTGTTCTTCGTGTCACCGGCAATGAGATCCTCCTCACTCCTCCTCGCCTTCTTGGTAGCCAAAGGCTGAATTGCGGTGGTCGGGTTACTTTCCTGTTGTTCTACTACTGACTTGGATGGGGTGCTTCCATGAGCGTCGCTCTTGCTCGCCATGTCCTCAGAGGTGTTTTGCTCTTTATCTTTGACCTCCTCCAAGTACATCTCCTCCACCATCGGCTTCCACAGACGCACTCTCGCGTTGATAAACCAATTCGAGACCTGCGCCGGTTGGATTCGGATATTGGACATTGAATCTCTCATCGTTATCTACTGAATTTAACTGTATTAACTACCTGGCTCCTTGTCAGTCCTGTTTGTTTAGCGAGCATGAGCTTGTCTGAATCCTGCGGATATCTGCATCCATATATAAATTCATAGAGTTATCGCAGAGATTTATTGATTTGATTTGATTTGATTTGCTTGAATTGAGAGGGCTTACGGGTGGAGGAAGTGCTCGAAGAGCCAGGCGCGGAGGATGGAAACAGAGCGTTCGGGGAGGCCTCTCTGCGGCCGCCAAGCGTTGTTCTGGATCATCCCCAGCTGCTGCAGCGCGGGCTGATGCTTCAAGTGGTGGTCGGTGAACCGAAGGCTGGACCCGACGGACTTTGCCTCTTCCTCCCCCAATCTCTTGCTCGTGGCCTGGATTTGGCCGGCGATGGTGTCCCGGAGGCACCGGAATTGCTTAGATATCGTCCGGAGAGCCAGCACGGTGTACGTCCTCGCTGATCCGGTGCCGGCGATGGCCTCGAAGGAGGACACCACGGCGTGCATTTGGTGGCGGTACTGCTGGTATCTCTGTTCCACCTACATGTTGCTCGAGAAGTGATTAGATCAATGAAAACTCTGTTTTCAAGAGAGCGAGAGAGAGAGAGAGAGATCATTAATTACCTCCTCGAGCATGTTAACGAGCTTGGCCTTCTTCATCCTCACTTCTTGCTTCTCGGCGGAAGAGAGATCCGGGGCCCGCTTCGCACTCGTGTTCTCCTCTCCGGCGTCCGTGGTTTTGAAGGCGACGGTGGCGGCGGAGTTCTTGGAAGTGGCCCGCTTTGTGAACTCATCTTTGAACCCCTTCCCGACGTTCACAACCTCGTCGAGCAACAGCTGCGCCGCCTTCAAGTACTTGGACCTCATCAGCAAGCCAGTTACGCCGTTGATCTTCGACTCGTCGGCTCTCGCCGGAGGCATCACCGGTGCCGCCGTCTCGAGCTGGGAGAGGCTGAGAGACAAGCCTTGCTGGGAGGCGCCGGTCACTGGGTCGCGGCTCGACATCGTAGGGGCCGAAGTCCACAGGTTTTGGTGTAAGTGGGGGAGCAGGCCTTGAACTGCAGACGACACGCCGTCCTGGATCGGCCCACCGCTGTCGAAGTCATGGTGGGTCGTCGGAGCCGAGGGCTGATGAACCGGGATGCTGACAAAGTGCTTCTGCAGGCTGATAGAGTTCACTGAATTACGGTCGATGGCGGAGTTCAGTAGGGCCATGTTCGCCGGAGAGGCCGCCACGTCGGAGTAGCCACCGACGTAGCTCGGATTCATGAGATAAAGCGTCTGCAGGCCGCCGTCCGGCTGCATCTCCGGCGCTCCACGGAAATAAGCCGCCATACTAGAAAATCAACTCTTTTCCCTCTAAATTAATGGGGAAAAATCGCCATAATGTTTGAATAGATCTAAAAGAGGAAAATTAATCTTAGAACGCATAACATGAACCCTAATCAATCTTGTAATTTTTTTTTTATGATATGCTAGAGCTGAAATCTAACCAGAATTATTATGCGAAGATGATAAAGAAGTCATATATTCTACAAGAACTTTTCAGATCTTGGATGGAAGCAAGAGGAGCGAGACAATTAAATTAATATTTTTAGGCAAATTATATATACCTGATATAGATGAGGATGATATGAGAATGGAACTTTCAGAAAGTACTCATCTCCTACATCAAACATCTACTACTCAGAAGAGTAAGATGAGAGGTACCAGAGACATGATGAGCAAATAAAACAACAAAACAAGAAATATATTTATAGTGAAAATCTTATTCCACCTGCAATTCTTCCAGCTGAAGCGAGAAAATAATAATAATAATAATAATAATAATAATAATAATAATAATAATAATGTTGTGAGGAAAGAGAGATACTACCTTTCACTACCTACATTATCTTCTCCCTCAATTTCCCCTTCCTTTTTCCTATTTCCTATTTCATTTATTCCTTTTTTTTCTAAAATGGCAACAACTTTTTGGCCTCGGTGAGTGATTTGACGCACGCTCTACCTCATCATTCTGATGCAGTAGAAGCAGAAAGGGATTAAAAAACTATATGCATATATTATTTATTATCTTTAAGAACGAGGAAACGTCCGCTTTCTATGAGTGATTGTTCTGTTCTTTTTAACTACGTAAAGATGATCAATAAGATTAATTAACCATCTGTTCATTAACTCCTTTGTCTCTACTTAGATCTTTTTTTTGTTTTCCCCCCCTTGTCATCTCTACATAATTCTTGTATTCTGTGTGTGGTTGGATCGAAGTAATATTATATGGAGCAAGAGGTTTTGGCCAAACTGAATAATATCGATTGTTTTTCTTCCTTCTCGAGCAGTTCAATCATTCTATATATATTTTTTTTAATTTATCAATTAATTTTTGGTCGGTAGATTTGTATTTTACTGGCAAAATTTGTTTGAGTCAATATTGGTGATGAGGGGCCTATAAAGTACGGGTCAAAGGAAGAAGATAACAGCTGATGTGGAAGTCAAAGTCAATGAGGTTAACACCAAAGGACCAACGGACTCACTAAATGATAGTCGAGCTGCCGGAGCCCCACATCAAGGGCCAATCGGGTATGAGTCGCTCAACCGACAATGGGATGAGCCCAACAAAGGTGCATGTAGATGACCGAATTACAGTCAGGCGTAAACATACTATCTAGACTCATCGTCATAGGGAAGAGCAACCAAACAGAGGAATACTCAGCCGAGCGACTAGTCCGCTCGGCCGATCGGGAGGAACGCTAATGTATATTTGAATATACTTTTAGGAGATGGCGTCGCCGACACGTGGCATGGTCTACAGGCGAATCGTACGATCGACAAATCGGAAGACGTGCCCACGACCAATTGGAGAATGTGTCAATGACCATGTGTCCAGAACCAATTGGGGAATGTGTCCGCAACCAATGGGAGAACGTGCCTATATCTCGAAAAGCGCGTACGTTGTTCATCAGAGCATTATATAAAGGGGATCCGTACACCGTCACAGATACGCGTAATTCACTTTTGCGCTTGTGTTACTGTGGCTCCATCTTCTTCTTCATGCCAGTGACTGACTTGAGCGTCGGAGGGTCAACGCTGGGGACCCCTTCCCTGGCCCAGCACTGACGTTTCTCGTGCTTGCAGATCGGAGTGTGATCTACATCCCATCAACGTAACAGCCACATCTCTAACTTTCCGCCTCCACGATTTTCGGATAGGGTCATATTGACGCCAATATCACATGGCGATCGACCAATGTCTGTTGTTGTTGTTCCTCTACTATTTTTGCCACTTGGGCTTATATCAGCGCATCCACATCCTCCTTTGTTAAAGTAACCGTGGCGAGTCGTCCAGCATCCTCCATCTTTACGTTTCGGATTCAGGAAGACAATAAATAAAAATCCTAAGTGTTCCAGACTTTTGTGCTATTCGACCAAGTTAAAAGTCTAGTGGTAACTATAAATCCATGTCTTCGTGAAAATCGAGCGGTGACTATAAACCCTAGTCTTCATAAACAGTCAAGCGACGACTATAACCATAGTCTTCACCAATAGTTGAGCGGCGACTATAAACCCTAGTTTTCATTAACAATCGAGTGACAACTATAAACACCAGTCTTTGTCAACAGTCGAGTAGCGACTATAAATCTATATCTTCGTCAACAGTCAACCGGTAACTATAAACCCTATACTTCATTAACAGTCGAGCGACGAATATAAACCCTAGTCTTCACCAACAGTCAAGCGGTGATTATAAATCCTAATCTTTGTCAATAGTTGAGCAGCAACTATAAATCCATATCTACGCATCAACAACCGAGCGGTGGCTATAAACTCAAGTCTATGACGAATAGCAGTCAAGCAACGCCTCTAAAATAGAGTCGAAGATGAATAAGGCCGAGTGGCTTCCTAAAGCTATAAAGTAAAGTTAACAGGTCGAGAAATGATGAAAGCAGGGATGCCTCGCAATGATATTGCCGTTCTGCCTATACTGGAATGAGTATGCAGGGGACTCTAGGATTAGCTACATTGATGAGCTGGAAAGCAGGGAGTTATACTTAGACAAATTTCATAAAACTTTAAGTGGTGTACAGTTGAGCCGAACGACAATACATTACTCAAGCACTTTCAAGATTCAACAAAGTGAAAAGACGTTGAACGACGAGTCGCCAACAGGCACTTGCAAAGTCTAATTGAAAGATGAAACGCTAAATGGCGATGCATTCATTTACACTTAGAAAATTTGTTACATACGGAGAAATACAGAAAGAAAGCGACCCGAGGAGGCATAAAGGAAGGCTACTCGAGATAGTCGAGCACATCGATGGGGAGTGACTCGGTTAGCTTTTCCATGTTGATAACCTTGTTTGTCAGCGCGGAAGGGAGATAGCCGCTGTCCTTCAGCTGGTCGAGAAATCCCATCAATTCCATAGTTGAAGAGGCAAAACGGTCGGTCAGTAAACTAGTCATTGAAGGCATTCGAGCGAAGGTAATCCTTCTTGAGTATTTCAAATCGACCGGGCTTTGCCTCTTGATAAATTTGCAGGGCCGATCGGGAGGCCTCTAACTTTGCTTTTAAAGACTCCAACTCAGCACCCTTGGCAGCGAGCTGTGTTAGGGTCGATTTGGTGTTAGAGAGGGGGGAGGGTGAATATCTCGTCGTACTTCGTTATCTTGCTTTGATGATGATGATATATAGTGGAGATACACACAAAGCACACTTATAACGCTATCGCTAGGATTTACTTGGTATCCACCTCAAGAAGAGGTGACTAATCTAAGGATCCGACCCTCAAT
>JBBMJZ010000115.1:4324491-4338556 GCA_037833815.1 Zingiber zerumbet | reverse complement strand
AAATTAAACAGTTAATTTCTTTATGAGGCTTTGTCTAAGAAAGTGGTTGTTGCTCCAATAACCAAGAAGGTCTAGTGTCTCACCATTGCATGGAAGTCAAAATATTGAAATAAGATGTTTAATTAACTTATTGATAAAGCATAAAAATAGAAATTAAATAATGCTATAACAAGTTTTTTTTAAAAAAACATTTTTTTAGAAATCTCACAAAAATATTTTTTTCTAATAATTGACTAAGTAAGAATTTTTTTTCTTTTACTTGGAAAATTTTCTTTCTTAAAATTTTTTTTACTAATTATCCAAAATATTTTATGTTTGAAAAAACTTAAGAATTTTTTTTAATTATTTTGGAAAATGACTTAATTTAAAACTTGAATTTTTACTTAGAAAATTTCTTTAAAACTTCAAAAATTTTATTTGATAATTATTACCCCGTTCTTTTTGCTGTGATCAAAGGGGGAGAGATAAAACAACTTTAGGGGGAGTTAAGAATTTTAAATTTTTTTAACAAGTGCTGCATATTCTATTATTTCAAGCTTTATGCTTAAACTGTTAGTTTAATAATTTCTTTAAATTTTTATTTGTCTATTTTTTTCCTAAACTTGAACTTGAGTTAACGCACATCAAAAAAGGGCATATTGTTGGACCCCGTGGTTGTTTTAATGTGATCAACTAAGTTATGTTAGGTCATGTTTGTTATTTGATCCCTGTGTCTAAGTGTACAGGTGCTTAGGAGCGCAGGAAGTCGAGCGGAAGACGCAGCTAGCAAGAAGGACGGCACGGGAAGGGAGCCGATGGGATCGGTGTGTCCGAAGGACGAAAGAGTTGCGGAAGAGTACACCGGTGGACGAGAAGAACGTGCGCGATGTTCGAGGGATGAGAAGCCAGGACGGAAGCCTGCTCAATGAGAAGGTCGGAAATTGGCTTCCGATGAGCCCTATTTCGGTTGGCTACAATCACCCAAGCAATCGGAACTCTGGAAGCTAAGTAAAGATAAAGACATGCTGGAAAAGCAGCTGAAGGTGCCCTCAACCGACGTTGGAGGCACCCTCTTCCCTCTCAGCTTGAGGGTGCCCTCAATGCCCTTGAGGGCACCCTCAACTTGGTCAACCTGAACGTTGTCGAACGGATAAAGTTTTATCTGCTCATCCCCTTGAGACGCCCTCAACCCTCTTGCAGGTGCCCTCAAGACTCGAGATAGGATTTTCAGGAGCTATATAAAGGCCCCTGGAGCTAGAAAATTAATCATTCAACTCTGTATTCAGTTCCTAGCAACTTCTGAGCTTTCTTAGTGTGTAAAAAGGCTACTTCGCCTATAGTGAAGGAGATTCATAGTGCGCTCTTTCAACCGCCTTGGATTAACAACCTTCTTGGTTGTAACCAAGTCAACTCGCTGAGTCTTCCTACTTTTCTTTATTTTATTTTCTTATTATTATTGTTGCTATTATTTTTGTGTTGAAAGATTTGAGGAGGGTATTCTTATTTTACAGGCAATTTACCTCTCCCCTCTTGCCAGCCCCCGCTGCACCTACACATCCTTTGTCAGTATGTCATTAGTCGAACAATTGTTTTATCTCTAATTTTCTCTATCAAGTCTAACTTCAAAAGACGTTGCTCGGCATTTCCTACGTCGTAGAGCTGAATCCGATCAAATTCCACACCTATCTCGACTGGCACCACTGCTCCCCCCCTGTGCCCGCGCATATACCAAGTGGAACGGGGTTATACCGATGACTTTGTGAGGTGTGGTGCGATAGGACCACAATATGTTCGGCAGTTCATCCACCCAGCTTCCTCCCAAGTGGTCAAGCCGAGCTCTAAGCCCTCAGAGGATTTCTCTATTGGTGATCTCTCTTGGTCATTGCTCTTCCAAGGGTGTGCAGAATAATGTCTAGTGATAGGAGATGGCGTGTTCGATGCCTCTTGGAAGGCATCGGTCAACCTATTGTTTGACTTGCAAACGAAGGGGTTTTCCACTTGCGCTTTGGGATTAGCTTGTTGTCCTGTCATAGATGCTACAAGGTCGTTCAGTTGGCAGTCGACTGCTATCTTCTTCATAGCTCAAACTTGTATGAACACCTCCAAGTCTTCTTGTATTAGCATTACCGTGGTAAGTCATCCATCATCCTCTATCTTCAAGTTTCAGATTCAGGTAGAGTTCCCACAGACGACGCTAAATGTAATTCTATTCAAAAGTTGAGAAAACAATTAGTTGGGGAGGTGGCTTTAGGGTTGATTGGGAGAAAACTCCACACTATCCTGCAAAATCGAAAGCGTTAGTGTCAGGCCGGGAGGGGGTCCCTGATGTTGGCCCTCCGACGCTTAAGTTAGTGATCCATGCAAATGAAGAAGAAGAACATTAAGTATGTTGTAGCAAAAGTATGTTCAACAGTGAAACATCACATACCTCAACTTGTAGATGGAGACCCCGTTTTATAGTGTCATTGTAGTGTTTACACATGCATTTCAAAGCGTATGCACATTTTCTAAAGTATCCTCAGAAAAGACAAGTCAAAAAATGTCTTTGACACCTTTCCTTAAGTAAGTATACAAATTCTTGATGCGATAGACTGAAAGCTTCTAAAGAAGAATTAGGTTGTTGGACATGCTCCGTTATTAGTGGCACAAGCATCTAAAAGGGTATGATGAGATACACAGGTGGGTTCCACTATAGGCCGACCAAAGGCTACTCGGCAAGGACATCCTCGTCCGATCATACTGAACATAGCTATCTTCCTTTGTTCGGTTTTTCTATTTTCGGATGACTGCCTTTCATCCGATCGGCCATGGCGTCCGGCTAGGACGAGGGTCGGTGGATTTACGCCTTGTCTCTGACCACCGTCACAAGCTCTCCGAGGCCGGCCTTCCGAATAGCCATGTTTGACCAGCCGTGTATCCCATGCAGCCCACTATGCCCGGGCGAGGAGCCTGCGCTTCGACTGTTTTTTACTTTGACATCCACGTCTACCATTCTTTCCCGCTCTGACTCATCTTCTGGGGCCCCTTTTCATCACCATATCACTTTAGATTGTTGCCGATTTGAACACAAGAAGGGAAAAACAACAAAGGAACAACAACAACAAAAAAAAATCTGTCTTAACATTTTTGTCTGGATTTCCTCGGAATAAATTTCCTCCCCTAAGAAACAATTTTCCCCCTTTTGCAAGGAAATTAATTAGATATACATCGGCAATCTCCCTTTTCAATCAGTCTTTCCCTTTGCAAAGAAATTAACTGGACGCAAACTTGAATATAAAACATGGCAAATTAATCGATACATACACAACGACACACACATGCATGCAAAACGAATCCATAAGATTAAATACAACTCACCTACGTACTCTAATTAAATCAATGGAAATTAAATGAATGATCAGAAGTCCTTGCATTGAATAGATTCACACGGTGCTGCGTCACCGAGAAGAGCTCCGTAATATGCGACAAGATTCAGCCGCCGGCTGTGGCAGCGTCGATCCCCGGCTGGTCGAGCCCCTCCGATCCACCGCCGCGGGGGTCGCTGAGAGACGATGAAGAGGAGAGTAATGAATTAGTATCGGAGGAGGAGGAGGTGGCGCCAGTGAGGCGTTGCACCAGAGACATGAACTCGCTGCGGTCGACGTGGATGACCTCGGGCGAGACGGTGTAGATGATCACTGGCCGTCGAGGGGCTGGCACCGGGGGTTGCTTCTTGATGATATTATTGTGGGAGTCGTGGCGTACATCGATCGGGGTCTGCCGGAGGCCTTTGATCTTCCGCCGCCGCGACGGCGGAGCCAGGAAGCAGTCGGAAGGTTCCATATTTTGCGTTACTTCTGGCGCCGGCGATGAGTTAACTAACTTTGCGGAGGAGGTTTGTACGAATAGGATGCTATAAAACGAGGAAGATCGATGGAGTGTTGGCGTGCCTAAGTAATTATTATATGTAAGCTTAACAAATAAGAGGAAGAAACAATTAATCATGTCGTGGCTTTGACTTCTGTAAAAGTAAACGAGTTGACAATTTAATTATCTAAAAATCAAGGACTCATTAATGCAAGTGTGAATCATGTTAGTGTATTTTATTAAAAGAAAAAGAAAAACACATCTTAACCTCTTAATTACGTCGAGAACTCAAACATACTTTACAATTTAAAATAAAATTGATACAATTCAATTGGATAGGTTTGCTTCGTGACAATAGAGAAATGCACGAGGCTTTAGGGGACCAAGTCCACAACCAGACCCGACCCGGTCGAACCGATTTAACAATGAGAAACCCATTGAAAAGTCAAAATCAGTGTTCTCTTTTTACATCGTCAAGTAATTAATTAAGAATAAAAAATATACAAAAAAATGTTTCCTTCTGTACATGTCAAAAATGAATTTTAAAATTTTGGATATGTATATTAAAAAGACATTGGAAAATTTTTCCTGCTTGTTATTTTTTTTTTGGCTCAATCTTTGAATGTCTTTTGGCATGATGTCTGCAATTTGAAATAACTAGCTTACACAATTGACCAACTCAGTGGGTTGTGCCTAATTGGTCCAACCTTACAAATTCACCCAAATTGGTTTGACTTGTCTAACCAACCCAACTTATATGCCCTATCTAGTTCATTTGGCTCTTCGAGTCGAACTGTTCGGCTCATTTAGTCTAACTGTTATGCTCAAACTACTTGGTTTGTCTGACTTAGTATTTCCATGAGTTTGACCTTGCGTCCTCTGATCAATCATGGCTATTCTCGTCATTCTCACTTCTTCATCTTCTTCTTTCTATTTCCTTCCATTGATTCCCAGCTTCTCACCTGCTCTCTTACCTTTTCAATTCCGTTCAGCAAACAAGAACGAAAGATCAAAGCCATCCGTTTTGACCGCTCCCTGACAATTCTTTGTTTAGTAACTCTGTCGCCATTATATATTCATTAATCTTCTCATTTGCAAATTGCAATCCCAATTCATCCATCATTTTGATCTCCAAAACTGTTTTGATTAATTCCTTCTATTATTTTCATCTCCTAAATTTAACTACTTTTCAGTTTCTTAAAGGCACGTCCACACGCCAGCCACAGCCGTATCCAAGCATTAATCTCCGAGGCTGTTTCTATTGATATTTTTAAATATGAGTAAATAGATCTTCAGTGTTGAGATCCAATAATTAGGGTCCAATTAATAATCTCGACAATGAGTCGATGACTCTAGTTGGTAGAACTCGGTATGACAATGTTGACCTTACTCCATTTATATTTTCGACATCCCCTTTCGGTCATCAAAGTAACCCTTTGAGTAAGAGATAAACCCTTCTTAGTATTGTCGTTACTGACCTAATCTCGTCAGTTGTTGAATTATCCCTTCGGATATCAACACAACCCTTTTAGGTAAACTTATCCATAAAGATAAAAGTATTAAGGTTGAGGTGAAGGCTAGACCTTCTTTCCTTAATATGATATTGTCTTGCCAAGGTGCTTATGGTTTATTAGTAATTGTCTCCCAAAATACATTGACTTGTGTCTCAAAATAGAAACATTCTAAATTTTGAGCCTTGTCAAACTTTCAAATCCTTGAAACTCGTAAGAGAGGAGAGAGAGAAGAAAACCCAAGAGGAGAATTCACAACTTGAGAATTGAGTTAGTTGAGTGGAAGAAATAATGTTTGTTTTATAGGAATAAAGGGTTACTCCTAAAAGGTGAAAGGATATAAGATGTATCTTTTCCCTTAAATCTTTTCACTTAAATATTTTATTATGATTAATTAATTTAATTAATTAATCTGATTAACTATTTACTTATTCTATTATAAAGAATAATTAATTAATTAATCAATATTGTAATGGTTAATCTTTTAATCAATCAATTAATTAATTAATGAAATTAATTATAATTTTATATCCCTCAATGACTCTACATACTCGAGTTAACGTTTATCCATGAATCTAATGCGTATGCGAGTCAAACTTTCATCAAATCAAATCAGACCAACCCTTCAATAGACGTTAATTTCTCATTCACTCGAGAAATTAGTTTATGATGGTTTACTCGTGAAATAATCGTCTTGTCCCTATTAGTAACCAAAATTAAATTTTCAACAATTTCCCACATGAATAAAAATTATGGATAAATTTCAAGTCTCAAACAAGAGTCTTATAAGAAGACTATTGCATCAGGAGAGGTAGGTTCTGACTTCGAACCTTCCGTAGTAGAATGCGATTAGATTTACTTGGTTCACTACAACAAAACTACTTAAAGATAACACCACAAAGACAACAGTTTTAGGAAAAATTGTTATAAATTTAGTAAAAGATAATGATTTTTAATAAAATCGTTGTCTTTGATGCAATAGTCATCCTAAAAGGCAATTTTAACAATAGTTGGGATAACGGTGTAATAAACCATTGTCAATGAGAATATTTTTACAACGCTTGGAACAACGATGCATAAACCCTAAGAATCATACACCCAAAACCACGACACTTCGACCGAAAACTCTTAACCAAGTAGCATACCAAAAGCCTCATGGTTGCGATCTCAAAGCCTTCATCGTCTCCATTTCATCTTCATGGTTCTCTTTTTAGGAAGCATATCTCGTTCTCCCTCTAGGAAGCAGATCTAGGGAAAAATATGGCACGTCGAAGGGAGGGGTTTGGATGCCTACGCATGGCATGAGCGCCAAAGTCATCCTCCTAGCCTTGCACTGGAATCGATACTTCTGTGGGTAGCTTCTTTTAAATTATTTCCTGCTGTCATCCATTCGTGCTTTTTCGTGGAGTTTGTGGTTTGACAGAAGAGAGAGCTATCTGTTGAGTTTTTTTTTTATCCTCTCCTATTTACTTTGTTTGATGAAAGTTTTGGTTTCATCTGCAATTCATAATTTATGTGGTCGGTGCGTAAAAGTTGGTTTTTAATGTAAGTTTGGATAGAATGATGGATTTCTTGTGCTTAAATGGTCAAATACCTCTCATCTGTCTAATTGTTTTTGTTTTTACCTTGTGAGAATGCTAGTGCATTTTCATTTTTCATGCTTCAATTTAAATTGTTGGTTTTGTGTCCTTTCTCTAATAGAAGAAGCAATTTTTAAGATCAAAAGTTACCCTCCTCTTTTATTAAAGAAAAAAAAATTTGAAGCCTCACTATTTCTTTATTGTCCGAATATGAAGTAGCAGCTTGAGTCTTGATCCTTTTATCTTTTCTTCTCTTCCTCCTTTGCGTCAAAGAAGTCAATCATCTACTTGATAGTTTCATTGTTTAGGAGATAGTAGTCACTCGATTTGATTCTGTCTTTGCTTGGAGGCTACAGCAGAGATAGCGAATGTTATCCAAAAAGGATCACGGGTTCATTTTTCTCTTTTGTTGATGAGATGCTGACTAAAATCATGGAACAGAATGGCTAATATCCATTTCTTCAAAATTCTGAGGATTCTTCCTTCTTCTCCAAGGAGATAGTCTTTTCGATAGAGGTAATTACCTAGCTTTACAAGAAAAAAATGTCCATGCGCCCTCTTATTTTGTAAGTACATCGCCCTTTAGTTTATTGACCCAGACATATGGTATTTTCTTTTTTTTTCCCTATTTTTTATTTTAGTTTTCTTCCTTTAGAAATATTTATATTATTTTTATCAGATGACATCTTAGTTATTCATGTTTTTTTTATATATCACTTATTGTAAAGGCAAGTTGGATTGAAAAAGTCAGGTCGAGAGATTGATCTTCACAATGAGTAGTACAACGTTACCTTTTACGTTTTTATTGACTATTAGTTATGATTATGTTTGAATATTGAATTCTATTTGTAACCCTATGCCAATAAGTCTCATATTGTACTTTTTTTGGCTTCAATAGTATATTATGGAAAACTATTAAGAGAGATTGCTAAAGAAAGTCTGAAATATTATTTCTAAATACTATTTTAAGGAACTCCTTTGGATGACAAAGGAGCAGATGAGTGGCATATCAAATTTATGGAAAGATGATAATCATTATTCAACTCTCCAATTTAATCTTTCCAGTCTATCAACTTTTACAATGGAGGAACCCATAAATCAGAGTGAATCCCTTTATGAAAGACTTTTCTTAAGTTCTTTAACTGATATATTTGTAAAAAGATGTATGTTCTTCCTTTTGATCTATTGTGGCATTAATGTGCTATTATTTCTTGACAATGTTCAGCATGAATGTTTCCTTTTACAGAGGTTCATTTCATGTCTTAATATATTTCTAAAAGTAATATTGACTATCTTCTCTATCATTTTGATGAGGCAGTGCAATTGTCATCAAACAATGCCACTTTCTATCAATCTGAACATGAAAATAACTTAGACGAAGATGAACCTTTTGAAATAATGGAAGAACTTGAAGCTCAAACAATAGGAAACCTTCTTCCTGATGATTTGCTATCTAGTGTGATTGATGATATTGGATTTGTTGGCCAAATCAATGATAAGGTGATATTGATGATGACATATTCTACAGTGGCGGAGGCATGAAACTAGAAGTCGATAATAATAGTGATGCCAATAAAGCTTCTGCACTTGTTGTAGAAGTAGCTAATGAGTAGCTAAGTGGACCAAATGACCTATTTTATGGTGAACATCCTTCAAGAACTCTTTTTGTTCTAAATATTAATAGAAATGTTGAAGAGGCTGAGTTATGAGCTCTTTTTAAGGTATTTATTCTTGTAATTATGTTGTTTTTGACTTTTTATCACTGACATTATTGAAGCACTCAACTGTTGCTTTTGTTGCATCATTGATAACTTATATTGTTAGATAGTAGTCGTTTGAAAGGTTGAATATGAGATATCGCATAGTTGGTTATTCTTGATTGGATATTCTAAAAATTTACAGCAATATGGTGAGATACGAAAAATTTATACTGCTTGTAAACATCGAGGTTTTGTTATGATTTCTTACTATGATATAAGAGTAGCTTGAAATGTGATGAAATCACTTCAAAGTAAGCCATTGAGGCGGAGGAAGCTTGATATTCACTTTTCAATTCCAAAGGTAAACTACATTACATGTATATTATTGTTTTAGTGGGAAAGGTATTGATCAAAAGTTAGAATCTATAATAGCCTTCTAAATTAATTGTACATGCCTTCACTTATAGTTTTCAATAAATGAAATTGTATCTAGGGTAATGTAAACTAAATTTGGTTAGATCCAAAATGTGAATTATCCTACCTTACTCTTCATCCATTGTGGACAATATATCCAAACTTCTACCTTATTATTTGTTAATTAATGTCTATTTATCAGGACAATCCATCAAACAAAGATATAAATCAGGGGACACTTGTTGTATTAAACCAGGGGACACTGTTTCCATTGATGACCTCCATCACATATTTAGTGCTTATGGTGAAATCAGAGAGGTGATAAGCATTCTGATTCCCACTTCTTTTTTTTGGGGTTATTGATGACCTCCATCAACATCTTCAGGACCATCATTACTACTAGCTTTTTAAGGTGAATTTGGCCTTAAAAATGTTAATTTGTTAGATTTGCTGATTTATGCACTTCCTAAAATTTCTAGTTTACATTTCCTTCTAGAGAATCTTTGCATTTTCATTCTTTACAACAAGAATTCAATGTGCACTTTTTATTATGCACTTTTGTATTCCTTTATGCAATCAGCAAAATGATTACCACAAGCCCAACCAGTTGGAGTGGTTCTTACAAATACATCAACTAAAAGATCACCAGTTTCATCGTGCTATTCTTAGATATATAACTTTTAGAAATGATTTTACAATGCATTTCTCTTTTGATGTTTAACGACATTCTTAATTAAATAGACCTCCCCTTGGAAAGATCGGTCTGGGGGATTATAGACGCTCAGTGTGCATGGTAAAATTCCTTACACTATCAGAAATTGCATAATCAAATTCATATTTGTGATTCCATCCTCATTCTTCTTGATATATAGAGTGTTGGTTTTCTTTCTTTTCTATTCTGAAAAATTTTGTAGACTGTGGTTTTAATGGGATCAATGCACTACGATGAGTGTGCAAAGAAAGTGGAGAAGCACATCTCAAATATGGTAGATAAGCACAAATATTTACTCCCGCTCCACTTTAATGTGATATATTTTTTCCAAAAATTTATTCTTTTTACCATCAACGCATCAAACAATACCAATGAGTTTTTTGTGAATAAATTCATGCAAGAAATATTGTGTGTATTTTTTGGCGGACTAAAGATATTTTTTTAGTCGGTCTTATTTTTTGGCATGTTTCTAATCTCCATGCAGGGGTGAGGTTGTTGGGACTTGGAGAAGCAGAAGGTGGTGGTGGTGGTTGGAGACAACATCACTCCATTTGAAGTCCTCAGTGGTGTATCAAAGGTTAAGTTTGCAGAGTTGTGGCTGGACCCTTATTTAATTGATTGCTTAGCAAGGGTGATGCAAACAAAACCAAATGCAAACTTATTCTCTCTGGTATGTTTTCTAATAACTAAAAAATCTTGGCATCAATCTATTTGAAATGCAAGCAAATTTATTTAAGTACTTCTTGATGAGGTTTTGAAGTCATTGTATCAGTTTGTACCGGAAAAGGCAAAGCTTCCAATTATCCATCCTTTGGAGAACTCTAAAATTGAGAAAGTTCTATTGCTAAATTCAATAAGGGCCGAATCTACTAGACTTGAGAAACTACAAGTATTGTATATATGTTTGTAAGAAGTATTGTATATATGTTTTGCTACAAGTTTGTATATATATTTGTAAGACGTGATCATTTAAAATGGGATTATATATGTTTGTAGATAACAGTTCATTGTTCTCCAGTGTGTATTGAGAAACGACAACGGCGAAATAGTTAAAATGATAATATTTCAATAAAAATGACAATGGTTAAAAATTGTTTTCTAAGACCCAAAAAAATGTGATAAATCAATGTATTGAGAAAGATAGGGTGTTCAAAGATAACGATTACAATCCGTTGTTAAAGATCCAAGAATATCGTTGTAAATTGATGTGTTGTGAAGGATACAGATGCTCAAAGATAACAGTTTAAAGTCATTGTCTTTTTTACTTTAAATACAATAGTTATAAATCGTTGTCGTTTTAGAATAAAAATCATTGTCTCTTTATCATATACACAACAATTCAGCTTGAAACACAATGGTAAAAAATAGTTGTGTTTCAAGTGAAGAGACAATAATTTTTAATCATTGTCTTTGAGCACTCCTATCTTTCTCAATGCATTGATTTACAATGGTTTTTTTAGAGTCTTTTACAATGGTTTTTTATCATTGTCTTTAAGCAGATTTGTTGTAGTGACTGTCCAGTGAACTATGTCTTAAATTGTTCATCCGTTGGTATAAACCAAGACAATCATATCCACACAATAGCCCCTAGGCTTTTACCAGTTCTTTATCGTGTCTTTTTGTCCATGGACAAAGCTTGAGATTCATAAGTATTTTATTGAAACGGTCCATCTTCACACTTATATAGATGATCTCCTATTAAGAGTATCCTACAATACCCTATCATACCCTTTACGGTATAATATAGGAATCATTAAAAACTTTTGTTTATCCTTTACTCATTTTACAGGTTTCACCTTTTGTCTCCAGGAATGAGTTGGAATAATTACTCCTAGGTGACTCGAATATTGTAGCTTAGTTACCCCTTTTGAACCATAATTTTAGGATTTCCAGTCCTAAAAATGGGGCGGTGTCTCAATGGAGGTCTCATCGGCGGTGTCCTGTCTTGACAACGCCGCTGAGACCTCCACTGAGACGCCGAGGAAGTCGGAGGCTCGTCTTGCTAGAAGGTGCCGGCGATCGGCCGGGGTCGTGCGTTGGGGCTGAGCCCGTCGGCGAGTCGGGTGAGCTCAAGGGAAGCTCGGCGTTTTCGGGCAGAGTGGACACAAGGGAAATGGGGCGGCATTTTTAGGGCTTCGCTATTGTAGCGTAGCTTCTTATAGAGGTTAGGTTAGGTTAGGTTCTTCTTACCTCTTAATTAAACCTTCCCTAATGGTGATTTCTATTACCACCTTAAGCTTACCAATTTATCCCCTTAAACACTATCATACGACCTCTAAATAAATCTAGAAAAATGTCTAAAAATTCCCATAAATTATTATAGGTTATTTACTTTGCCATATCACACTAATTCGATCTATCACTTTGTACCCTGGGAGCCCTTACTCGACTCTATAAAGTGAGCATAACTTAAAGTAGACCTGATCACCTCCTAGCTCTCCTCCTCGAGTTCACAATGCCTACTCACATTCATAAAAGTACGGATACTTTCAGTGCTTGTGAGATATTGTTGGTCCCTTGGCTGTCGGCTAGAGGGGGTTGAATAGCCCTATACAATAAAAATAAACACCTTTCTCGGAACTTTGGAAAGAAAGCACTTGTATAAAAAGAAACTGATTAATAGACAAGAAAAAGAGGCACAACAATTTACTTGGTTTGCAATCAAGGGATTGCTAATCCAAACCATTTGAAAGCTCACTAATGTCTCCTTCAGGTGGAGAAACCTCTTACAGCAGTCAAAGCTCACAACTATAAAGATAAACTCAATTAGGATCTATTACAAGTGTTGTTGTTAGCTTATGAGATCAGGACTGTATTTATAGCCTTGATCAGGATAGTTGGAAGGGTTCCAGGCACTTGGAAGGGTTTCAGACACCTGAAGGGGATAACATTTTATCCCTGTCGCAACGGATCACGACAGTTGGCATTTCGATAAAGTTTCTGGTCTGGGCACTTGGACCAGGTCCGGGCACCCGGACCGAGCTATTCCAGCTCGAGCAGAGGGCACGCTTGGGGTGCCTTAGGTCCGGGCGGTCCAGTGCCCAGAGAACAGTCAACCTCCTGTTGACTTTACCTCCAGGTCTTCTACTCCAATTCCGCTCGCTTGAATGATTTTGACCATCCAGAATAGGGCTCACCCGTATCCATTTTTCGGCCTTCTCGAGCGTCCTTTTGCTCTAGCTTCTTGTCCCTCAGAACTGCTGTGTGTTTCTTTCTTGTCCACCAGCGTACTCTTCCGCACCACCTCATCCCTCAGAAGCACCAAGCCTGCCGACTTTCTCCCATATTGTCCTTCTCGCTAGCTACGTCTTTCGTTCGACTTCATGCGTTTCTAAGTTCCTGCACACTTAGACACAAGGGCATCAAA
Source organism: Zingiber zerumbet (assembly GCA_037833815.1). Lineage (NCBI taxonomy): Eukaryota > Viridiplantae > Streptophyta > Magnoliopsida > Zingiberales > Zingiberaceae > Zingiber > Zingiber zerumbet. Next base: position 4,325,447 of record JBBMJZ010000115.1, on the reverse strand, counting down.
ATATAACAGGACCTAACTTAACTTGCTTGATTACATCAAAACTATCATGAAGTACTAATAGATAGGTCTTAATAGTATCCAAGGAGTCAGGCAAGGACTGTATCACTTCTAATACTTGAAGCTCATTGGACATAAGCTCTCCCATTTTCTTCAAAGAGGCAATCATACTCGACATATGCCTTAAATGCTGCTTTATAGTATGAACAGACCTTTTCTTATGAGTAATGAAATTATAGGTCAACATCCTCAAATTAGGAGTTGACAGGGGTGCCATAATGCTCTTTAAGAGCATTCTAGACTGGCACAACTGTAGTATACTGCTCATAAATTGGGATTACTTTATCATACATGCTACTGAGAAGAATTAACCTAGCTTGTGTAGGGGATCTTGCGGTCGGCTAGAAGGGGGGTTGAATGTACGACACCCCTAATTACTCGCTTCCTATGTATTCGTTAGTGCGCAACCGGAATAATACAAACTACAAATATGAATACAAAAGCTAAAGACAAAGAAAGGAAATGCAAACCAATACACGTTGATGTAACGTGGTTCAGAGATAATTTGCTCCTACTCCACAGTTGTCTGTAAGGTGGACGATCCCTCAATCCGTCGTTGAATTAGTCCTCGAAAACTCCGGTTAGATCAAACCTCCTTGTGGGTGGAGAAACCTCACCACAACACTCACCAAGAACACTTGGACACAAGGAAAACCTTGAGCACTTAGTGACTACTAATTAGGCTTTAACCAAGTCTAATTTCGTCAACCTTGGTTGGCCATCCCAAGCTCCTTCTTATAGAGCTTGGGGAAACAACCATGCTGTTTTGCCCATTACCAGTCGACTGGTCCTTGCACCAGTCGACTGGTGCCAGCCCAACGACACTCCAACGGCTCTTTACCAGTCGACTGGTCCCAGGACCAGTCGACTGATCCCAGCCATTTTGGGCACAGAGAGCT